>JABFFC010000519.1:0-30116 GCA_013623535.1 Fusarium penzigii
TTACAATACAAACACCACGTTGAAAGTGGCATGAAGTTTACAAGACGAGAGAACAAGCCACTTCTCTCTTATCGAGAACGCATCGAGGGCTGGCGGTGTTGGTGGTGAGGGAGACGTTATCAGATTCTTGTTTCTCCGGTCAGAATGATAACTCTTTGATACGGCGTGATATGGTCCAAACTCTATAACGACTTCGTATCATCGCACAGACGGATGAGTAAACAGTAGACGGTAGGAACAGTCACAGACCCGATGCCCATGTAAAGACAAAAAAAGTGGTGGTTCGTATTCTTAACACCGCGCAATCTAAAATAAATAATAACTGGCGAAACATGGTCCCCATAGCCTTCCCTTGTCAACCGACGCGGTTCTGTAATCTGCTACGACTACTACCTTCCGGCACTTGTCTAAACCCTGGGAGTTCCCATTTCCCATCCCCCCTGTCGAGAAATATCCCACCTTGTCTCCGAGCAGAAATAACAATAGGGTAAGTAAGTGATGGAGTAAAGGTCCGTACAAATTTTTTTGACCAGGCCAAACTAGACTGTATAGAGGGAGATCGCCCGAATACCCTCCCAGTCTCGTGGTGCGAAAGAAGAAAAGAAGAAAGAAAGAGATCAAGGCTGTTTTGTAACTGACCAGGGTTTTCGCTTCCCATATGACAAGGAAGTGGTAATACTATGGATTTTCTCCTGCCTTGCCCGATATACCGGTGAGGAAAATCACGGCTCATACTGGGGCTGTTGAAAATGTTCTCAAAATGGGAGTACTATCCTAAGCATATCGATTCCACGAGTCTAATCTATGACAAGCATCATCCCATGTCCAACAGAGAGACAAGGGAAGATACAAAGACTGTTAGAGAACCTCCTTGGATATTCCATGATCAGTGCTGAACCTTGGACGCCTCGGTAGTTAATGGTTCTGTGTAGCTAAACCGAGGAATTGAGAATGCACCCATGGGTTATTTTTTCTTTTCGCCTTGACCCTCCATTCATCCCTGGGCCATGAGGCAGTAAAGGAACACTAACGAGTCTGGAACAGTGCCGTTGACGTAGAAATCTGACCACCACCTACATTTACTGCAAAGGATTTTGTTGTCGTTGCTGTAAGGCGTAGAATACTGAACGGATGCTTCCTCATTAAAGTCCATGACACTCATACCTGAAGGGATAACATTTCGGGTACGGTATCAGCTCACCTGAAATCTTAAATCAAGCCGACTGAAGCCTCTATGTAGACGTCGTCAGAACTCATAACTTTTCATCAAGCCAAGAGTCCTACACTTGCGCCGTCGACGCGACACCGAACCCAGTTCAACACTCACACTCCCCCCTACTTACCCTGAGCCACCTCACTCAGCTGCAACGACAACTCGCTTTCCTGCCATATTGATTCGTCGCCAAGCCCGGGGTCAACTCTTCCTAATCCTGAAGGCACTAGTGGAGTTGCGAACCAATTGAGTGAACCCGACGAGCTGGAAACCCATGATTCAAGGATTGCGCTCCCTCCTCCCTTGCGCTTAGGGCGGTACATACTTTTCTATATTCTCCAGTCATTCACCCCCCCTCTGCTGGACAGCCAGGCAGAAAAGGGTAAAACTTTCGCAACATCGGAAATATCGCCATGCGAAGACTTCCCGACATGCATTAGAGACCACTCTGGTGCAGAAAGAACTTGTGCGTATCGTCTAGACATGCAGTAGAAGAGGGCCGGACCAGCTGTCAAAGAGCGGTCTGCATCATCTAACCTTTGCCGGGCAAGGAGGCCGAAGAGAGGGAGAGAGAGAGAGAGAGAGAGAAAAGATTTTGCCGTTTAGTTCCATGACGGTTTCCGATAATGATTCGCATTTGGAGGGCAGGAAAAAAAAGAGATGAAACAAAACAAACCCAGCCGACGTTCTTTACGCGCACCCGTTGTTGTGTGAGCGTTCAAGCACGCAATAAAAACCCATGAGACGTGCGGCTATAACACTTGCGCCAACTCGTGGTCGGATAACTTAACCCACTACGTAGTAGTAGTCAATTGACTAACATGTTAAGCTTTTGACTTTGCAAGTGTCTCGATAGCCTTCTTCTCTCAGTTGTTGTCTCTTTTATTTCCGCAAAGCTTTGATGAATCGTAAAACTGTAACCGTCGTTGTGGGAACGATGTTAAAGCCGATCCTCATCACCGTCCCCAACCCTTCTGTTTCTCTGTACGAGTTATGAGGAACATGGGGATAACGGATGATTCCACTTTTACTTTCCTCACCATTCCTTTCTCTTAACTTTTTCTATGTTTTCTTTTCATTCTCTGTAGCCAACCCCCCATTGGAACTTCCAAGGGTACGGCTTCGGAGTCCGTTCCAGGGCTGCATGGTCAGCGGGACGCCAAAAAGCAAATAACGGAATCAAGAGGCACCCACGATCCACAATCGTTCATTCTTAACCTCCGGGGTTCTGGATGAGATTTTGGTACAATCCTCCCGAGGATGAGGTACCGGTCCCGGTGCGGTTCCGTCGAGACAAGGCTATGGATCCTGATATCGAAATGTAGACACAGTATGGATAGATCGTGAATTGGCATTCTCCGACAATCCATCCTCGTCTCAGTTGATAGCGTACCGTACCGTAAGAGGCTGAGACCAACGCTGCATTGGCCTGAATAAGCAGCTCAGAACACAGGCCAAGAGTTTCCCACCCCAGTTCCTGCTCATCATGTCACACACATTGAGATCGTGTCGATCAGCCAAAGCATATCTTCCATCGTATGCACTATTGTCGGAGATTGTGGAAATCCTCAAAAACACAATGACAGCGGGCCTTGCTCACCGTTCCATCCTTTGACAGGCTTGCTGATAAGGCGCAAACCCGTCGCCTGAGCTTGCACCACCGCACAGAAACCTTGTTGATGAGAAGACAAGACCATCATGTCTGTTGAAAGCAAAAAACAGCCAGCCCTGGGGGCATACTGTACTGTAACTTATCGCACCAGCGGCACAACATCCTGGACCCAGGCCCACGTCTTAGGGAGACCAGGCTTCCGTTTGGGACGCCTTTCGATTGGTCAGTTCACACGCCAAGAATGACGTGAAGACGGGCTGTTGCGTGTCAAGGCATGACAGTGGACACTCTGTGGTACAGTATTCGAATGAGTCGGCTTCTTCGGGCAGACAGCCTGTTGAGCTTTCTTGGCAAAGGTAATCAAGTCCAAGAAGGCTTGGTCTTGTGTTGTGTTGTATTCGGTTGGGTGTAACCGTGACAGAGTCATCAGGTAAGAGAATCGGCGCAATTGCCCAAAGACGCCGTTGGCGAGGCGAAAGGTATCACCAACGGGCGAAATGCCCCATGATTAAGGAGACCAAATCAAGCCTCGTAACCAAACCTTCGGCGCCGGGGCACTTTGTTTAGGGCCCGGATGGCCAAGCCAACGTGGCAGGGTTTTGCGGAGGGCCACTTGCTTCTAATATCCTTCTAAACAACGGTCCTCCAATCAGTCGGTAATGGCCGGGGCGGACTAGTCGGTGGGCATCTCGACGGCCCCATCGACATGTTACTTGCCCTGCTGCTGTAATTCAAAGGCTCGTGTCAAATTTACCTTCTGAAAGCTGGTGAAAACGGGCTTTGCAAGGCTGATTGGATAGCGGTGTGTAGGGATGCAGAATCACTGGCGTCGGTCCTTTGTGGGGTTGAAGGAGGGCGTGTGACGGGCCAGCTTGGAAATTATCCAGAAAGCGACCTGAGGTGGACCATGATGGTGAATTTTTTTTCTCCCTCTTGCTAGTTTCAGTTCAGTATTGACGCTGACGGTGTCTCTCCCTTTTTTCTCCTCTTCGTTCCTTTGTGAAATGATCCTTTTTATTCAACCTGGGTTGGATGGATGAATGAATATCGCAGCATCGGGGTTTCGCAAATAAACCCAGACACCCCCTGGTCCGATGTCGAATTCTGAAGCAGATGATCTGTTGGTGATTTCCGCCTGTCCATTGGTGGGAAAGTCGGCTCTAACCAAGAGGCCTGCATACAAACCTGGCATTCAGAGTCCTCTAAGCATACAGACTACTTCACCGGTTCCTGCATTGGGAAAGCGATGTGGCTGTAACGGGCGGAAGGCTCTGCATCTTGTGCATCTCTGCATCCTTCAGCGAAAATGCCAGCAGTTGTGCTGCTTGTGTCTGTGGAGGTGTGTAGGTGTATAGTAAAAGAAGTCAAACCTTTAGAATTGAAGATGTGCCAGACCTTGACATGCTACCAATTTACACTTTCTTTCTTCGCTCTTTTTTACTCTCCGGTAGTTGTTCCCGGGAGTCGCCCTTTCTGTTTTCGCATTGATCCAGACGCTTCGAGCAGTTAGGATGACACGTACTTGAGGGGGGAAGAACCAGGTCCTTGGTTCTCCTGGGACGCTAGATGATCGCTAGATGGGATTCTGGCTTCCTAGCTGTGTTACAGGTATCATCGTACCTACTGCCAGCAATCTTCCTGGTAAACCAAGAGGAAAAGGTAGGGTGGAGTGATGTTAAACCCTGTCAGTGACCAATCCTCGTTTATGTCTTCTCTTTTCTTCAACAGGCACCCTGGGTAAGGATTGAATATTCATTTGGCCAAGTTTAATCTCTGCCTGTAATGTTATTCTATCACATATCGCTTTGCTGAGTGAAGGGAGAAAATAAATAAATGTACAGCATAGGCGGCTTGTGGCCATTGCTTCGCTGTAATTACTGCAATTGTCGACTTTCAATCGGTGCGTGCATGGATGGTGTTACCATTTTCACGAGCTTGTGGCCGAACGGCTGAGTATTCAGACGCGGATTGACATCCTAAGCCCCCTCGCTCAATGAAGATTTTTCTTCTTCTTCTTCTTCTTCTGCTTCATTTCAGGCTTGTTGAAGCACAGAATCTCCGAGTGCGCTACACAATGACGTCCCTGAAAGAAGGCGAAAGCAGTTATAGCAGGGTCTTTGGTGCAATGTCGCGCGCTGCAGATATGCTCGGTATCTGTGCCCATTACCTGTACCATTGGACAGGGTCCCCCAGATGACACCCATTTGCCGATGAGGGCTGCACGTTGCATTGCGCGATATAAGTTGGACAACCATGATTGGAAAAGGCCGATGTCAGAATTCTGTAGCATGACCTTTGTGCAGACACTCGGTAGCGAGTCTGGCCGAGGCATATCAATGGCTTCGGATGTTTGATCGGCTCTTTTTGAAATGAGGGTTGGATTCGTTGATCAACTCATGAGCCATCTCAGCATGGTGTTGGGGGGTCGTATGCAGAGATGCTGCACTGAGTAAGATGCAAGTCAAGGTCCAGGCGTTCGAATGTCGCACAACGCAAGAGATCAAGTAAGGATCAAACGACATGTAGTCGTTATCGCGCTTCCAATGTGGAAACTCAATTCTCCGCATCGGTCGGTAGATATCAAGCTTCCAGCTGTTGTATGAAGACCATCCAGAACCAACATTCTCAGCCAACGTTGAACTGTTCTAGGAAGTGCTACATGCCGATCCGTGAGGGGCTCGGTGCATACTCCCACGTGCCCGACGGCCCGCCAGTCGCCTGACGCCTATGTCTCCAATCAAGGCGAGCAGAGTAGACGACATACTGTACAATAGGTAGACAGATGTGACAGTTGCTCAGGATTGCAGCATTCTTCCTACATATGCGCCCTAAATGTATGGCGAGAGAAGAGCCAGGCAAAGCAAAAAGCCCCTCAAGGTTATTTAGTTGGACATGACTTTCAACGACTCCACCTTTTAAGTGCTTCTGGCGAGGCCTCACTCCATTGCTGACTCTGACTTGGTATGGCGGTGGCAGCTTGGTGGAGTGTAAAATGCAATCGCAGCACAGCGGTCCGCTTCTTTGAAGAGAGGATACCTTCTGGATCGAGACTTGTCGTATTGTGCATAATGCGGTGAGCGCCATCTGCCTTTTTTTTCTTTCTTATTCTTACTTTCAATGCAAGACACGTACTTGAGTAACCATTTAAATCTGACAACAACCATTCTTGAAGCCATTTTTGTCGTGGCTGTGAGATGTGTGCCAAGGGTTCACTTGCTCACAGCGCTTTCTCCCGTCTGCGGAGCGGTTACGGGCCGTAAGACCAAAGAAGATGGAGTGAAAAGGGAACCTCACTCATGCTGTAGTTGTCTGCATTTTTTGTTCTTTTTTCTTTTCTTTTTTCCGTCCTTCGTTTCTTTTGCGAGCCCTTCCTTTCATTTCGTCATCCTTCTGTTCCGCCTATTTTCTTGTCATCCTTGCCTTGGCAGAATATCCCTTCCTTTGTGCACGTGCGATGACGACCAGGAGGAGAAAGGGAGCGAAATCGACGTAGTTTCATGCTGCAAAAAACAGACGGTAAAAGACGATCGCTCAGACTATCGAATATGACGAAGACGAGTCATTGATGGTCGGGCGCAATTCTCAGCTTCTTCTTCTTTTCTTAGTTCTTTTATTACTCTTCGTTTCGTTTGTTTTTTGCCTTCTCCGTAAGTCCTCCATAATTCATTTGATAATTCGCCATCGCCGAACGCTGCGAGGCTCGTAGGATGGTCTGTGTTGCCCTTGGTAGATGATGTGCGGTGGTCTAGAGCTCTGCTCCTTGGTAGATCCCCAAATCCAAATCCACCTAAGGAGGTTCACATATGGGCCATCCCCTTGTAGGGGTAGTATCGTTATAACCGAGCACCACGCTTCGCCCACTCTCCCCTTTACAACAATTTCACTTCTGAGACACCCTCCACTCTTCAGCTATCAAACTCGTTCCCCTGTTTCTCATTAATTTTGTGCTGTCCTATTGATAGCCCTACACTCATCCAACTTGCACCCGACACCCCAGCACACACCTCTCCACGCCCTCCCCCCTGGCCTCATCTGCTTGCACACCGTTTGTCAGGGTTCTTTTGGATCCCTCGCTCTTGTGCACACTCACTTTGCGGGTGGCGGTACTTGAAGCCTGTATGTACAGGACGTGTCCGTCATCTGTCATGCAATGCGTTTTCGCTCCAACATTTTGGTTTTCTGTTAGAACCGTCCAGACTCCGTTATGCCAAAGCGGGCTGTCCAACAAGGGTTGAGGAAGGGGAGGGGGTATGGACACGATGGGTCGGGGGATCTTATAACTACGGTATATCCTTGAGCCTGTCAAGCCTGAGTGAGTGTGAAAGGAAAATAACGGTCTATCGCACCCCCTTCGTCTTTAAGGACTAGAACAATTTTTCTTGGTTCCGTTGCTTCGGGTCTATCTCATCTTTAAATACTCGCTGGTCCCTTTTGGCTTTCCCACCGACCCTCCCTGCCAGACCAAAACAGTTATCAACCATTCTTAAACTGACTGACCTGACCCGACGACTGACATCGAATTCTCATCCAATACTCATCAACACCTACGACTAACCTGACTTAAACTTGGCAATACTATCAACCTTGGACCCTTACTATTACTGCTTCTCTTGCATCTACTCGCCGCTTCCCTGTCGTCTCCCTCCCGGTCAACATGTGCAACTACATCTACGTAAGTCTACGCATACCTTTCGGGCTTTCTCGATACAACAATGGGATACCCGAGTGTAAGTTGTGTATCACTAACACAGTCGATCTTTCCAGAAAGAGTTGAGCTGTCAACATCACTACCACCTGGTTGAATCATGGTGCCCCAAATACATTGAGACTGAACGACGATGCCCTCCCACCATCGTCAGTAAACAGTACTGGTGAGTCACAACCCCTACTTTGCTCAGATACATGCTTAGAATTTCTTACTGACTTGTTTTATCCAGGGGTGACGACATTTGTGGTATGCTACCGCTTTCCTTAATCAATGCCCTCATTTCACTATTCCGCACTATTATTCCAACTCCACTGTACAACATTAGGTCGATGCATTTACTAATTAGTCTCGTCAGCTGCCTGCCGCGAACGTCAACAACCTAGCAATCATCCTTGGGCCAAGCTCATCCAACGACGAGAGTCACGCATATCATATTCTCCCCACGTTCACGCCCAATAAAGCGATCCCCGCAGCACGAGTTGGCCAATATTCGAGAACGATGCCACCGACCGACTCGCGTTGAGATGTTTCCGCCTTTACGTGGATCATACTCTTATGAACTCAACCATACCGTCTCCCATGTCAACAGTGGTACAAGGACAGGCCTCTGCAGGAGCTTGTGTCAAGTGATGTCTTCGAACAACCCCACTTAGACAGGGCCCAGGCACGAGCGACAACCGGATGGTGGACGGACAACAGATGTTGAGTAACAATCAGCATACAAAATTAGGACAAGAAAAAAAAGGGGGAACTATTTTTTGGGAGCGACTTGATATTGTGGGATTATTTGGCGTCAAACAGCGACATTTTTGGGATATTTCTTTTTCTTTGCGAATACTTGGATAAGACTGGCGCCGCGGGTGCAAACCCATCCTTATCAACGAAAACCCCCCGCGTACAAAGACAGGGCTCAATCCGAGACCCTTTGGGAGAATGCAACAACGAATTACTTGTGTGTGATTGGGGGCCGTCTGGTTACGGAGATCTGCTGGGCGGGCTGGACAATATCGGAAACAACAATAACTACGAAATTTCAGCCTCATACATACGAACGATGCCCAAGGCCTCTTCCGCATCGGATACCGAACAGAAACCTCAGCTTTCCTGATTTACCAGTGGACGAGTTTGGGGGGTTACACCTGAGAAAAGGGCGAGCCTTGGCATGACTCGATCTTCTTTTCTTTTGCTGAACTTGACTTGAAATAGTTGAGATATTTTCCTCCACCATCTCTTTTATCAGTTACAATGCCTGTATGTGAGATTTATGGGCGTTTTTGTTTTTTGTCCGACTGTCTATTTCTTTGTGGCATCATTTCTTGGGAAAGGCGGATTGGGACGGAACTAAAGATTTCCAGGATGTTGCATGTATTTTCAGTCATCTTTGGAGATTTGTTTGTGTTTTTTCTTTTTTATCTTGTTCGATGTATCTCTATCATTACTCTCACTTTACCATGTTGGTAACAGCTTATAAAGTACATACTGTTCGGCGCAGGAAAATACCATTTATTTTTATTTCTTTTTACAAATAGACAATTGCGTATCTCTACATCTATTTGATTCTGTCATCGTTTTGACCGTCACTGACCATGCTGAATTTTTCAAGTCTATGTGGAGTTTCCCCTTGGTCTAAACAAGTCTCCCTTGAAACCGGAACCTTTCTTCCCCTTTTTTTCTCATCTCCCACGATGCTTCTAGCAATGGGAAACCGAACTAAAATGAGAAAAAGAAGAGGGTGTAAAACTACCATAATCGCAAACCCCACCAACAAGTGACGGCCCGTAGCCGTTCCGCGCGCCGGTTGAAGGGCATGATTCTTCTGTCCCACTAACATGACACATGTGCATAGTAAGCCTTGTTTTCTAGCTGTGTCGGGCGTATCGTATTATTCAGAATGCATGTAGCTGAGTTATGACTGACTGAGATTTATTATAGTCTTGTTTATATAACTTACTATATAATTACAAGCAGCATATATAACAACTAGTATAACTCATGCTGAGATGTGTAATGTCTCAAGTTTCAGCTACAGCAGTAGTTGATCGTCCATCTCTAAAAGAAACCAAGAGGGGTGAAAAAAAAGTTAATATCGTTGCAGTGGCTTGTCCAAGCACATCATCATCATCACATTTCACACACATCATTAAAATCCTTGCCTTGTCTCTCTTTCTTAACGCCCTGCATTTTTCCTTTCTTTTTTCCCTCTCCCTCTCCCTCCTCGCCTTTCCTCTTTACCCTTTTCTCCTCAGTCATTTCTTTTCCACACCCATATTTTTTGATCCGCGCTACTGCACTGCTACCCGTAAATCTTCCCTATCACGTTGAAAACAAGAAAAAGTAAACATATGAGACAACAACTCTATATTCTTCCTGTTGTGTCCGTCTGCTTATTTTACCTCTGCCAGGCAACCTTTTTATTTGTTGAGGGAAAGGGAGAAAAACATGCAACACACTCCCCCACGTGCTGCTTTCTTTTCTTGTTATCACGGCATGTCTTGCCAGAAACACGTCAAGAAACGATGTTTGGCATGCATGAAGCTAGATGGCCTCTGCAAGAGGGTGTTCAAATACGACCTTGTACTTCTTTAGTGTGGGCTATTTTTTCTTCTCGTAGGGCGGTGTGTGAGTGTCTGTACGTTAAAGTGATAGCATTGAGGATCCATGTCTGCTTCATGAGTGAAGTTAATGTCGTATTCAGAACAACAACAATTCACTATTGAAGTACCTAGTCCAGCTTCACTCGGTTCCCAATAAGCATCCATTGACTTGCACGTTTCCTTCAATCAAGCGAGATAAATCCCTAAATCTATACCGAGACTCCCCTACTTTCTACACCGAAACATGGCTTTCTCCGGCACTTCGCTTCTTTTTCCTTACAGTACCAACCATATCCCACATCCCGCGTGGGGTTCTATCAGTCAGAGACCTCACAATCACCACACGTGCAACCTCAACCCAAGGTACCCTTCCCCAACTTCAACATGATCCCATTTTCTTCCTCCCTCCTTAAACTTGCCACGGACAACCTTGAAACCAGGACCCCGTCATGTTTTCCTGACTGCAAATCCTCAACACATGCCCGAGATTGCGAGTACAGTACAGAAAGATCAACAAAACGTGGGGTGCATGATAACACATGTGTGCAATCTAAAAAGTGGGAGGCCACACACAACACACATGCGCTTCTCATTTCCAGCTCTACGTTTCTCGTTTCTAGAATCAACATGGGGGTCCGTCATCTCTCTGGAGATTCACCTTCTGATTTGAGACTGAAACGTGATGTGTCGTGCTCGGAGATCCACAGACATTGTTCTCCGACTAGATATCTCTCCCCCTCCAGGTCTTTTTGTTTTTTGAAACCTTGACACAGCCCTTGCGTCTTTAAAATAACAGGTAATTTAGCGAGCGATACCGAATAGCTGGGACCAGCAACCCCCCTCCCACTCCATAAGATAGCAAGAATCCTTCATGGGGGGAACGCTGTCCTTGATCATTCATAAAGGGAAGGTCTTGGCAATCAGTCGATGGCACCCTACTGAGCATCTAGAATGCCCCGTGGAACATTTCATACTCTGTCAAGTCTCAGTTTTGTCTTGCACTTTTGCAATTTCTTATCGCAGCCTCATTGTCTCGTCCCAGCATATGAGTCAACCTCATGGTTCGAAACATGCCTGCTCAGTGAAAACAGCCTTGCATGAGACATCCTGTTCGCTTGCTCGCCTTGCTTACAATTCTTTCCTCACCTCCGTAGCTATTTGCATCTCAGACGGGCCAAGATGTCAGACATAGAAACTCGTCCGGGAGGTGAGGGGAAATTTCTGTATGCTTTGACTTTTTTCGACCCAAGTCCGACCAGGATGAAAATCGATGAGGAAACAATGCTATTCGTCCACGGTACTTTTGGGTTCAACTTTTTTAGCTTGGTATCAGTATACCTGACGTTACAAGATAATTATTTCATGCTACAAGCTAGTGACTGGACGGGGGAACAGGCTCAGAAACCGTAATGTTCTTTTGGCACTGACCATGGGTTAAACGAAACAGGTGTCTCGGCCGACCAGCACGGGAATTAATATCCAGGACATCGGCGTGCTCCGCCCGTTTCTGTATAGGCCTCCATAGTTTCCGTTTTATCATAGGTCTGTGTATCTGTATCATGTCGCCATTTTCATCATTGCCAAACACGAGGACAAAGCGCCGGGAGGTATAGCAATAAACGCATAAAATCATTACTAAGAAATAGCCTAACAAGGTCGAAGAGACCCCACGCAATTCGATATCGATTTGGTAAACTTATCAATGGCGTGGGACCTGACGTTGAGGATGCTCGGTATCTTTCTTGGATTGGATTGTTTGCGACAGAGCACCAAGGCTTCATGTGTCAGTCAGCACACACCCTGAATGGTTGACAATAGCGTCTTGTGACTGATCTATTTCTTGAATGCGAAAGTTGGCAATGCCCAAACACTGTGGACTGTTTTCTACCTACCAGCGGAGAAATGTACCCTGCTTCCGCAGCCAGAAACGCAGTGAAATCACCAACCGAGGATGGCCTCCCAGGCAAATGCTACATTCGGCAGAACAGAATCATCGACAAGGAAGACCTCATTTTACCCCACAAGAGCCGTTCACCGGTTTCCTTTCTCGCAAAGTCTGGGGTGTCCAAGAACGAGAAAGCACTGTTTACCAACATTTCGGAAATTCAGGGCCGTTTTTCAAGGTTGTCTGAGACGGTAGGAAAATTTCCCTGACGTACCGACCTTCTTGATCCGAGGTCTGCCGCATATTCTTCTTCTCTTACTTGAATGAAATTCCAGTTTATGAGGCCATCCCAATTGAGGGTGACCAAGGACATTCCCACTATGAGATATGAGAGGGGGGCACAGAGGGCTTGTGACAAGGTTGTTCCCAGTATGTGTGCCCTGAGAGAGGGGGGAGTTGGGCCTCACCGTGGTCTGTGATTTCGCAGAGGGCGTGCATGAACAGAGAAGACTTTGCTTCCAGCGTAATGTGGCAAAGCATGTCTCTGCGTTGAAGAACCTGGTACAGGATTTGATGATGAGCAATGATGGAGACGAGACTGTGCCGTGGATAACGTAATGTAAGGTAAGATAAATCGCATCGTATCGTACCGTATCCGGGGGATAAGCAATTGCGGCTCTGTTATCGTCAGCGAAAGGATATTATGATGAATCGGCTGGTTGGCTGAATAAGGCAAGTGAATCTCCCAGTTTTTTCCCCCGAATGATGTGCTTCCCAGTGCATCAGACCGTTGCATTCAAGAGGGGTTGATGATTTCTTCCTCCTTCTTAGGGAGCTTGAATTGACGATCCTTAGGGCATGCAACGGTTTCTGACAGCTCCCCCAGCTCATAGCTAACCAAGCAAGGATGCCCCGTAATTCGCCCGTGCTGTGCTGCGCTGTAACAGAACTCGGTTACCTGCATTTCGGCGCATGCAAGATAATTGCATACGTGAATACCCATCCTGCTTTCCGTTCCCTAGACACACACTACACTCCTTTAATCCATAACTCAACCCTCCCTCTCCATCAAACGTCCGAGAGCAGACGCCCTACTTCTATTTCTGTCGACTTGCAGCGACGTTTAAACATTCTTTTATCCTTCTTATCACACGTTTTAGGCAAAAGACCTCCTTCTCTGCCTATTCATCTACCCATGTTTTCAACCAGATACAATTAATATACACCTAAAAGTTAAACGTCCGATCCTTCATCTCGCCTCTACCTCATGATCTTCCCCAATGACCTGATTGATCACCACGACAAGACTTTTGCTATGATGCCTGATGCTTGCTATTTCCCCGAATCTGTTGGTTTTGCAAAGAAGAGATTTCGGCAAGACGGGTTTGCATAAACCTACGCCCCCCCTTGATTATTGCTCCGATTAATGTCCCATTCTTCCAGGTCGATCAAGCAAGCATGTATCAAAGCAAACATCATTCTTCCTTCTTCCCCTTCAATAAACAGCCCTTGAATGTGGTGTTTTTGCCACTAACGTGATCTTAGACTCATGTCTCTCGCCGGACGCCTCCTTGTTGCATCAACAACCAGGCACCTCCGGGAAAGCTTTTGCGCCCACCCTGGTTACTTGTCCTGTCCTGTATTGTCCTACAGGCCACTCCCTTGTTCAATGATTGCCCGCACCCGCGTCAGCCTTGAGACATGTGATCTCAAGATGGCGTTTCGGCACTGAGGTTGGCCATTACTTTGCGATTTCATTGGCTGCCGGGATACCTTGCTATTGTTGCAATTGAATCATCAGATGCTTCTTCCAGTGGCTTTTATTCTCCGGGAGCGGACTTCGGCTTCTACAATTCTCGTGGGCCTCGTGTTGGCCGGATGAGTTGATTGCCCTACGAAAGGACTTGTGAGGAGGGCATCCATCAAGTCTAGATCTCAAAACCGCATCAACCGCGTCAATTGGCCATCGAACACGAGAATGGAGTAGTGGAAATTCAACTGCCGGAACTAAGATCTTTGCGACACTAGGATCTATCATAAATGCTTTCCGTCTTTCGCTCTATGTTATGCCATTACTTGTGCTAAGACTTCATCCTCGGACCATGACAACGATCTTCCTCTTTCTTCCGGCCTATGCCTGTCTATCCCTTCAACCCACGTCTACGAAATCCCAATACCCTCCAATCGTTGCCTCCGAAATGAGCAATTCACGTTTTCTCCAAAGAAGGTGGATCTTGCAAAAGCAATTATCTGTTTGCTGATTGCCTAAGTTGGCATTGGATGTTGGTTGACATGCTTGTTGGTTATGCCCTTCACAATCACCCGTGCATCTTGACTGGCATTCCATTGGCCCTTGTCCTTCCTCATGACTTAGAGCTGTCACTGAGCTATTTCACACCCACTGAGAGCAAGGAGGCCAAAATACACGCAATCATGTTCTCGGTAATGAAAAGATGGTATTCGTCGCTCTCATTCTCTTTGTTTGCTTCTGGAACATCTGGTCATGTTCGTAAACAGGGCAGGGAATGATCACGCATGACGGTACAGGCGGTTGGGTATCGCAGTTTACGTGAATGCCGAAGATGGCGAGTCCTAACCAACGACAATCCCCTAATATCGTCGGCCCGGTCCTCCGCCGTTTTCGCGGTTGGTCAATTTGCCTGTCATCCCTGACACTGTTGGTTGATCCCAGACTCGGATTCGATATGGTAATGTTGTGGCTGTTTGACAACCGTCGCATCACACTCGATCATATGATCGCCGTAGAACGCAGCTCAGAGGCACTGTGGGGATGATGTCGGGTCGGTCGAAGGCGGACTCGTTGAGCCTTTTGATAGGTGCTGGTTATTATCGCCGACCTACCAGAACCACCGCCCCCAAGTTCGGTGTGATGATTCGGCCTCCGTTGCGTTTGACAGTGGAACACTTGCCATGGCAAGCCGGGCATCGTCCTCACATGGCTTATTCCTCCTTCCTGTGAGTTTGCAATTGTTTGTACTCTTCCTCAGAAACCACTGTACCGTCAGGGAGAATCTTGTCAGTTGCCTGGACATAACACAGAACGAAAGGATAGACGATATCGCAAAAAGTTGCAGAACCGATCAAGAAGACACCAAGAGGGTGTAGAACGAACCCATGAGCCTCGGGCCAGTACCACCAAAGTAGGGTACACGCCACGGGGAGGCCCATGAGTGTGCCAACAAACCGACAAAACCTGGAAACGAAATCAGCAATCAAACTCCCAGTTTGATAAAGCAGTGGAGATAGGTCGGATATTGCTTCATCAGCATTAGCACCAAAGGACTTGTTGGCTCATTGGCTTGGTCGTAGGCCGCGCAAGCTGCATTAGAGTACCGTCCCGCTGGGTCAAAAGAGAGAAGAGACAGGAGTCCATTGGTGCTGATCTGGAGGGAAAGAAAAAAGGGAAGTTATCCTGTCAATCGACACACCTCTTAATTATCGAGGTGGTGAAGAAGACTGATAATCGCATGAAGGCAAAGACTCACCAGATTGCATAACTCTGACCCCCAGGGTGGCCACGCTGTATAAGCATAGCCAGAGCAGAGACGCTGAAGATGGTTTGAGCTACACCAGCCGACCAGAATGCCAACTCGGTTGTATCCCTCCCTTCAAGACCCTTCCACGTCTTTCCCCATTTCAATCCATACCCTCTATGCGGCTCCTTCAACCACCACCACACAAACCCCCCATTGCCCAGTAATCCCGCTATAAACATGACCAACAACAATAGCTTAACGTTGCGTGCAACAAGAGGCTGAGATGCAAACGTCCGCGGTGCTGTTTTGATCGTGGCATATAGTACAGGTATGTCAAGCAGAAGCCATAATCCGAAACCAGCTGTTTCAATGAGTGTCTCGCATACACCAAACGCGTAGATGACTTCCCACGAGAGATTTAAAGCTAGAGCGAGTAGCGGTGCTGGCGTGGCGTTCGTAGCAAGGGAGCGACGGATCATGAGGACGTATGCCACGAGCCAGAATGTGATGCCTGTTGTGAGGCAGACCGTTGATGCGGGGATGAGCCATTCTGGGGCGGTAGGAGGGGCGACATCTGAGAAGCCCATTTTTAGAGTGATAATCTATTTAGAACGGATGTGAGGTTTGTTTGATGTCTTGTGTTTGGGTTGTAGTAAGCTTGATGGATTGATTACGCTGTGTGATGACGGGAAGCTCGGAGGGAGATGTCTCAGGGGAATAACACGGGATTATTTCGCTTTGAAATATTACTGACGATGTGAAATGCTGTAATCATCAACAAATAAATCCTTGGGCGTTCTTTCTTGAATGACAGACATAAACCATCCTGTCAACAGTATTACCAAGCTGTTTATTACACTGAAATATTAATTACCTGATACTTCAATTTTCTACATGGTCAATACACGGTGAATTCTACCCCGGTAGTCCATCTGTTCCGAGATGTGTATCTTGAAGGTTGATTGCCGCGTGTCACTCGCAAATAGATCTAGCCACAACTTGTCAATTATCTTGTATGGTCAATACAACGAAATAGCTGAAAATTTAGAACAAAATGCCTCCAACTCTGCTGTTACCTCGATCTAGAACATAGAATTAGACAACCCAAAGTTATCCCTCCAGCTCATGTTGTCATTTCTGTTGTGCAGATGCATCCCTGATACTAGTTCACCACTGTGGTGAATAAGATCTTCAGTACCTAGTCTAGGACATTTGACGTCTGGTCAACCCTTCCTCAGGAATTTAGATCGACTTATCGGTATTGTCCGATCTCCCTATAAAGTCACATAGTGCATCAGATATGCCAGTAGGTCATGAGGGAAGGCGGCAAAGAGCCCAGGTTAGGATTTAAGCAAGTCATGGCTTCAATCAAGAATGAAGAAAGAATTGTTTTCATTATACTCGTACAGAAAACCTCATGTGCGCGAAGAGAGCGCTTCATCATTATGGACTTTCCCCGCCCTTGCTTTCCCTTAATATGCAAAAAGAATCCCCCTCTTTCTGGGTCCTTTCAAGTCCGACGCTGTGTTTGGGAGCCACTGGCATGTGCCACTACCAATTTTCTTAGTATCTTCTGGCCGGTCGCTCATCCCTCCGGAAGCCAATATCGTGTCGAGCAGTTGGGATTGTTGACTTAGGCCTAGGTCGAGTGTTAGCCACCTGTATACTTACAATACGGTTCCATGTACCTACATATTATACTCGCCAAATTGCCGAGTGATGGCCGGCTTTGCTTCAGCGACCATATGACTCAGTCGGGCTCTGACAACAGTGTATATCTCGTGGTTTCCGGAACCATACTTGACCAGGCTAGAATGGTCAGCGTCGAGGCCAATGTTGTTCTCTCTAGCCAAGACTACTGAGCCTATGCTTGTGGCTGATGCTTGCGTTACCAGCAAAACTGGCGGACCGTTCTTTGCCCAGCATTTCTTTGCGTTATCATACTATGAGAAGAGTTAGCGGCGATTAATATGCTACATAACTCAGTATATTACCATGACAGTCGGGCTTCGTTGGCTCTCGAAGAATGATACCACTCTGTAACGGCCCTGATACTGATGAGAGAAATCGGCTGTGAGCCTCTTCAAATAATTGGACGGCTCAAGATTCTCGTCAATGACAAGGTCATCTACCAGAGCCTGATTCGGTTGTCCCTCAACCATGGTACACAGACTATCGTTATTCAAGCCCTGGTTGGGTACACCGAAAAACATGAGTCCGTGACAAGCATTGGAAAACGCCAAATTCTCCTTGCTGACCCTCCTAGAAGCACACACAAGCGCCTGTCATAGTTAGCCATATGAAAACCTGTGGCAGTAATCATTTCTCACCTCTTTGATGAGTAGGCCACCAAGACTGTGGCCGATGAAAACAATCGGACGACTGGATGTCTGCAAATTTCTTTAGTAAGATAGTGAGTATAAGATCGGGCGATTATTAGAATTACCTTGTCATTAGACCTGAAAGCGATGACCTGCTCTAAGAGATTCTTCCCCAGGTCTTCCAGTAAGTGCTTTGAACGACTTCCCGGCAAGATAGTGTCGTACCCATAGACCAACACCCGAACTTTGGGAATGTCTCTAGGTACGAAGTCTCGCAGCCAGACGTCATCGCTATTTGGGGATTTCCAAGTGCCGAGTGCGTGACTTGCAAGACCGGGAACTGCGATTATGCTAGAGAAAAAGGTCAGCAGTATGCAATAGGAGTTGGTAAAAGACAAGCTAACTCGACATCGACCCCGTTTTTGTCTATATAGAGTGGCGTAATGCCCTCAAATTTGCACGAGTATTCATATCTGTGAATTGCCGTTGCTCTCCTTAGTCTCTCGGATAGCTTATCGGCAGGTATTGAAGTCCGGAGCGATATAGTAGCGCATGCAAATCTCCTGTCCATTGGAGCTAGAGAGCGCAAAGCAAGTGTTGGAGACGAGCTCCGGAGTTCTGCATCCTGCTCAATAGCAGAATTGATGTTGCGTTCAACATCTTGTTCGCTCTGTTCAATTGGGATGTTTTGGACACGGAATGTTACCGATTTGGGCCGTGGTTCAACAGGCGACTTTTGTCCTGGTAGATACGCTGAGAGATCGGGATAGCGCCAGTTGACCATGGTGAATAAGATAAAGAGAATATTTAAAATGAAAGTTGATTCTGTACTTGATGCCCTTGGTGGTATGTCTGTTGGAGAGATGTAAAAAGATGAAATTTGAGAACGGTTGTGAGTCTGCCAGGCTTTATATTGTCCAGTATATACATGTAAGCGCCCTGAACTGCTGAGAGCGAGTGAAAATAGTAGGTGGCTATGAATATGGCCAAGGCTTATATTGTTAGATATTTACGTCTAAGCGCTCACAACAGTTGATGAAGATGACTTTGAAGGTCGCTACAAGTCTGGCCGGGCTTCATTTTAAGTTGTACATATTTACAAGCGCCGAGAAATGTTGAGAGTGTATGAAAACAGGAGGCGGCTACTTATCTGGCCAGGCTGTATCATCTGGTCGCCGACGTACATGTAAGCGCCGACCTGAAACTGATAATTATTAAATAAAGATATTTTGCCTACCAACAGCCTTAAACATGGATCCTGCATCGTTTCTACCTTGCTGAATATACCACGTGATAACATCGCCCACAGCCTCGTTTCCACTATGCAACAATTACGTCTCTTTATCGCAAAATCCTTACAACCTTGCTCTCTCCTTCATCACCATGACTCTCAATTCTCTAACACCGCCATTTCCGTCAGAACATCAGCTAGTGCGGGACGAGCCGACCCGAGCTGTGCCGGGAGTTCCGGGCCACCCCCACATTACTCTCAATGATAAAGCCGGGGTCTGGGACCTGCTCGACTCCGAGTTCTGCTCCGATGACCTCGATGATGTGGCGGATAGACTATGGTGGATGTCCAAGCAGGACAGCGGAAACATATCACCTCTTCATCGACAGCTGGTCAAGAAACGGTCCATCGTAATCACAGAGGACCCCAAGCTTCATCTGGTATGGATATACGGTCGCATTTTCATCAAGCCGCTTCCTCGCTATCTTTGCTCCCATGGGTTCTGGAGAGATTACATATGCAAGGACACTGACAGCAGATCTCGCGAAACGCGGATCCGACAAGCAGCGTTGGGCTATCTACGCACGTATGGCTATCTCATACAACACGAGTCCGACTTACGTATTGCCCAGGAAGAGCACCTGTGTCTTGTCCCGCCCGAGACGACCTGGGAGCAGTTCTGCTACTTCAGATCCAGCATACGCCGTATTCAAGATAAAGACGTCTCCCTGCGCTATGCCTTTGGTGAGATCCGTCTCACTCGTCTCAATTTCTTTGCCCCCTTTACTCTCAACAAGTCCCACTTTCAGAGAGTTGAGTACCAATATGGGGAGTACTTTGCACGCTTTTACGCACCTATACTTTTCATATTCGGTGTCGTGTCGGTGATTTTGAGTGGACTACAGGTGGCAGTGTCCATCGAACCTGGAGCTGGTGGTTGGATGAGAACAGCACTGGGGATTAGCGTCATGTCTATCATTATTGCATTTGGCTCCCTTGTTTACTTTTGGCTTGTTTTGATGTACAAGTTAGCGATGGAGTGGAAGTTTGCTATTCAAGAGCGTCGTCGTTTATTAGCCAAAGAGCGGGCTACTGTATAAGTTAATGGACGATGTGTCATGTCTTGCATATTACTAGATTCTCTCTAGTATTGCATTGGCTACAGGTTTGAATGGGTTACTACGTGGTTGTCATTTGCTTTTGACCTCTCGCTGGTCATGTTTTGGTGGCATCTGCTCTTGTCTGAGACTGCACTCCGAACAATTTCCAGTGTCGACGCCAGCTAAAATATGTACATTGAGCATTCTCTCAATCATCCATTTACGCAGCCTGCAACATAGCAAGGACACCCTGCCACGTCTCGCGACAGGTAGGCTGGATCTGGCTCGCAGGCAGTGAGAAACCATAGGTACCTCTATCTCTGAGCTCAAAGGTGTAGGTGTACTTGGACTTGGCAACACCGTGGATATAATCGGTGCTGTCGCCTGTGGTGGCGTACAGAGCGCGGCAAGCATTGCCGATGGTGTAGGAAGTACCGGACACACCTCGGATGGCACTGGCGGCGCGGCTGGCCATGCTGTTGAGGGCGGCATCATCGGGAGCAACAACGGAGCAGTCATAGCCGTAAGCTGTACATGTTAGTACGAATCTCTCAAAGTTGGAGTAGAATGTCATAGGTGACTTACGCCAGAGAATGTACTGTCCATATGAGTGGAAGTCAATGTAGATGCTAATACCGCGGCTTCCACTCAAAGCATCAACCTGAGCTTTAAGACCCTTGATCTCGGGAGCATCAGCGGCAGCCCGGCCCTTGAACGTCTCAGAGCAGGGATCGGTGGAGGCACCGCCGGTAAGTTCCCATTTGTAAGGCCAGTTACGGTTACCGTCACGGCCGACGCATGAGCTTCCAGAGAGGGTCTGTCTGTTCTTTCGCCAGAGACGGTTGGTGGTTTGGGAGTAAACGAAGCCTGGTGACTGTTAGAAAGTGAACATTTGAGGGCAAGTGAGAGGAGATTTACCGTCGGGGTTAACAATGGGCATGATGTAGAAGTCGAACTTGTCAACAGCCGCCTTGACAGCAGAGTCGGTGGCGTACTTTGTCAAGAGCTGGTATGCCATATACTGGGTAGTCTAGACACGCGAGTCAGTATCTTACAGTTTGATTTCGCAAATAACAACTTACCAGGGTGGTAACCCATTCACGGGCGTGCATAGTACCGTGGAAGATGACAGCAGGCTTTGATCCCTTGCCGCCGCTACCCCAGATGTGAATTCCGGTGAGGGCTCGACCCTGGAATGAAGATCCAGCGGTAACGATCTCAGATTGACCAGGGAAACTGCTCTGCAGGTCTTTGAGAAATTGAAGATGGTCGGCGTAGCTGTGGTAAGCAGTGAACCAGGATTCACTGGGGACTGTTCATTCATCAGTCAATTGTTCAATAAAACCTTGTGGTGTAAGTGGGATGACTACTCACCAGCGTAAACAGTCGACACATCCTCCTCCGCAAATGCGGCACCAACATCCTCAACAAGCACGGTAGTGTCAGTCGCAATCTCCGTCACGGCATCGACGTTCTCTGGCGACACAACGATGTCAAGTTCATCGTGCGCACCGGGGTTCAGGACGGTAGTAGCAAGCTTGCTAATCTGACTGAGGACATCGTCATCGGCGACAGTGACGCGAAGACCTTTGAAGCCAGTGTAGTCGATTTTCTGCGACTTGGGCACGGCTGAGCCGATAGCCAAGGAGAAGAGTGCAGCAGCAGAGAAGATGGAGGTCTTCATTTTGAGAGATTTGACTGGGGCTGTAAATCCTGAAGAACTTCACATAGGGCGAGAATTGTCCAGCTTTATACCATCAGTTCCCGTCCCAGACCATGCACAATCCAACTTCCCTAACCGGTCGGCATTTGTTTTATAGTCCACCATCAAGAACTTTTTTAAACCTCAGTCCCCATCACTGCACCTATCGCGGGGAAGTGTCACGAAAAAGGTAGGTGATTAATGAATCGCCCAGACTATCAGTGTAACCTCGTAGCACGAATGAACCCCACGCCTGACCTGAAGAGGAAGTTGGTTTGTGAGTGAATGATCGTCGCATAGATAACCGTTCGGACCATGGAACTATTTGTTTATTTTTTGATGGAGAATTGGGAAGGAGATAGTATTATTTTGGGGTATTGCGAATAGTTCGGTCGTATGTTGCGTACCAGCGGTTGCATAATGCAGATTATAGTATGATTATTGCAGGAACCTTTATAGGCATGTCTTTGACATAGTCACGATGAGTGTCTCATTTAAGCGCCGAGGTTTTCAACTTCTTGATTCGTCAATATCACGTCTTTCTTGAGACACTTTTCACGACTAGAAGTTTCCTTACCCGCATTAGACATCAATCCTACCTCCAAAGTTTGCAATTGAGAGCTTCCAAGTCAATAACTTCATCCGCCTGACGAGAAACGAGCAGTACACTCCTCCTTGTAAACCTTCAACTGCTCCATCTCCTTCTTAATGAAAGGCTGCAGCTGTGCGCGCTTCTCATCATCGAGTAACCCAATCCTTTTACCTTCTTCGTGCAACACAGCCCAGTAAATGACATCCATCTCAAAGCTATTCCGGATTGCATGGTCAATCCAAAAGCGATTGGATTTCCAAGACTGGCGCATTCGAGTAGAAAGTCGAGGTTCCAGGATTTGATGTCGATGCGTCCTCAACCTCCTCCATCGCGTGCAGAAATTGCTCCATCCTGGGCTCGTACAAATCCCAGAACTCTTTCACAGCGCCCCAATCAGCCCAGGATTCAGGACCAGATATTAATAGCCACCAGGGTGGATCACACGTAAACTGTGCCGGCATGCTATCAGTGAACTCGAAGTCGAGAACAGCCGTGATCTGGAGCGTCTCTGGGTTCACCAGAATGTTGGAAGGACGCAAATCATCTTTGAAAAGTATGAATGGTCCATTGTCTTCAAGAGTATACTCCGGGATGAGTTGCATGAGCCAATGACGGGCAATGTAGTGTGCTTGTGCAGTTTCTGGGTCATCTGCGATGCTGCGTTGGATCTGGAGATGTGTCAAGTGTTCACAGGCGACTGACTTGAGATAATCATGGCGCGATCAAACGGTGACGTTGGGAAAAGGTCGACCGGGTAGCCCGCGACAGTAGCCAGCTTATTCATGTTATACGTGAGTGGCCTATTACTGACGCGATACATGTCGCCGTCCTTTGATCTAGCCCCAGTCTGTGGGAACGAGAGCCAGGATAGTTGAACAAGGTAGTCAGCGATCTGAGAATAGATCTTGTTCGGCACTGAGTTATCGATATTCGGATTCAGAACTATGTCATCTTGATCATTCTCCGTCGGCTTCTTGAGAATAGTAGACAAGAGTGGTGCCTTCAATATAGTCTATGATAATGAACGGTCCGAACTGCTGGGTGCTCTCGCTTGTCATTCCCCAGCTGATAATACGAGGGACGGGAATCGGAGTGTTCTGGCTGAGATATTCCATGACGTGAACCTCGTTCATAACCTTCTCATCTCTTAGTGCAGTAGCCGTGTGGCCAGGCTTTGGAAAGCGTATAATCGCGTCTGGCCCTTCATCGTCGAATTTGGATCGAAAGCTAAAATTGAACGAGCACTTCAAGAAGCCAACATACTCAATGGCTCTCCCTCTCCCACGGCGGGCAGAGACAAAGGTTGCTAATTCAATTTTGGCATCAAAAACCTCACTCAGCCAAGCTCTGCATTCATCATCACCGTTTGTTTCCTCTGTTTCATCAAAGTAGGTTTTGAGTGAAGATATCTTGGGCATATTGATGGACTAGGAAAAGGACTTTGGGGGTGCGAGGGGGAAATGATTGATGGATCACGCAAATCCGAGATGTGTTTTGGGAGTCATCGCCAAATAGAATATGACTTGTATTATAGGCAAATTGGCTTTAATATAGAGAGTTGTCAAGCAATCACAAGTTGAAGCTATTGCGGGGACAGAGAGACAGAGATAATGGAAGGGCCTCCAACACCGTCACTGCATATTGACGTTTCCAACAGGCGGATGATTCACGTTCCAGTGTCGAGGATGCGGTCGACAAGTATTGACCCCTAGCTTCGTCAGCCGATCAGCCTCTGAACCAGCGAGACTACTCGGGTATTTATATGCACCTGTCCTTTTTCACTTCTGATCCCGTTCCATTCTTTTGCATCTATTGGTGATACCATAATACAGTTCTGCAGCATTGCGAAAGGGCTTCCCAAAACCCTCGTCAAAATCCTGATAGCTATCACCGGAGCTGCCCTCTTAGCCTTCTCTATAGTGCCTCTACCTTAATCTCATGTTTAGGTGATATAATATTGCGTGTCTACATGACTCCAAAGAGCAGGCTCACCTGTTGCAACCGTGAAACAAATGAATATGAACATGCCTCTTTCCCGCCACTTCGCTGCCGGTCATGGGAGTCCATGGCATGGAAATCCCGGAAGTGGAATGGGCTTCACATCTTGTCTTATCGTGAACCATGAGCTGGTCGAAGATCGGGCTTGATATGTTCTGATCACATCGTACCTAACGCAGAGAATGCTTAATTATTACATAAGTAACTTGAAAATCTTTCAGATGAGTGACACATCTCATGATATGTTTCAACAGATCAGTTCCGGTTTACTGAAGTTGATCTCAATCTACCCTGGACAGACCGGCCATGGCTTGCTTGACATCGAGTCAAACATAGGAGTCAGGTAGTCCTCTATCACTATTCTATCCCTCCCTTTCTCCATCTTTCCCACGCATCCCGTCTAATCTAAACGCTTCTTAGGTGCAAAATATGCACTGTAGGTATTAATAGGACGTCTCATCACATTTTGAGAGCAGCAGAGAGTGAGAGTTGATTCAGGTTGCTGAAGTTGTCACTCCGAAGTGACCAAGTCCAAGTATATATATATATATATATGGGACGAAACTATGAGACAGGTTTCAAGCCGCCATTTCTGAGATAGATGCCCTGAAAATGGCACGGGTGCGATTGAATTCGTCCTCGGCAAGACTTGACGGTTGACACAAATCCAGGGCAAGGCGCTGTAAAAGGGACCGCATGTTTGTAGAGCTGGAAACTTAACGGCTGCTGTTTATATAGCGTCAACGCATATATGCAGTAATCACTCTGTGAAAATGCTAAAACCGGTGAAGTTGGTTACATGTGTGCTTCACATAAGGGGACATTAACCACGCCGGTGGCCATCCTTTCAGACTGTAGAGATCATAACAGGATCATAAGATATAATTGATTCTGTACATTTGGCGTTCAAGGAATAGCTGCATTATTTGTACGGCAAAGCAATCGTAGAGTCGTTGTAGAATCTGTGACACTTACAAGGAAACCAAGCACGGCATCGTGACAATACTTCAACTTGATTGCTCTTTATAACGAACTGTGTAACTCCCAGCTACCATGACCACAACCCGTTTTTAGTGACGGTAAATTCTACGTTACTGCGCCAGTCTGGTATACTGTTGAACTTAACCTTTGACAGTCACAGTAGCATGGAATTCAGAACGCCCTTGCTAGAACCTCCGTCGGTGTAAAAGCTCCTAGGCCATGGGAATTTCGAAATGAAGAATGGATATTCGCATGGATCATTGTCAAAGTGGTACCGGGTCTGCCGAGTCGCCTCATTCTTTTCACGAAAGTTCGAGAATTCGAAGCACTGGACAGCTTACCGGAGCCGTATACCATCCGTCAAGATCAATTTAGACCCGAAACTTCACAAGTTGCATGTTCATTGCGTCTAGACCATGACAAGAGCGTTTGGGCTTCTATTTCTCGAACGAGCAGAGGCCTCAACACGGAATTCTCACCGCATCGCCTCATGATCCCTTGAATCGGCCGCCCTTTGACAACGACACTAGTCCAGGCTGAAGTGATAAGAGCCTATGTGTAGTAAAGATACGCGAGTCCTTGTTGAGAAAGCGCTGCCGACGGTGATGATAGTAAGCTAGGATATTGGGACGGGATGCAGTGGAATATCATCCACCATAAGCAAGGGCAGGATTGGACTCGGGGCAACGTGCCGTCGGCTCCAAGTGTCCCAGGATCTAATGAGTTTGCACACGGCAAATGTGGTGGCCAAATATCCTCTGCAATAATAAGGAGACCATGACCAACGAACAACTCGCCATGATGCGACCTCCCACGGGAAGCGGAGCCCCAAAGCTAGAGAATAAGTTCATCTACACAAAATCCCGCATTATGGTAACCCTTGATACGTGTGAAGAATCCTCGTGCGAGGGAACCCGTGCAAGGACAAGGCGCCATGACCTCTATGAGACCTGTCGGTGATGGATTGCATAGCGGTAGATCTTGTGTCTAGGCAGGCAAAACGGTTTTATGTCGGTGATTCCGGAAGAGTTTCAAAATTACAGTGTCAGGGGGAGGTAACCGCGATAGACGATGGGAGATGAACGAGCTTGGGCGATGTGAGGCGCTTGGATCTATTAGTATTCGTGTATCTTGTGTTCATCCTCAGGCAGTGTTGTTAGCGCGGAGTGTTGTATTAGAGGATGTTGACATAAACTCGAAGAGCCGCCTCTAATAAGTCGATGTTGACAGGTGCGTGTCAGGGGCTATGGAGCTTAAAATGGTATGCGGTAGCAAAGGAATCCCATGTTATGTCGTATACTTGACAAGCAGAATTCACCCAAAACAATGGTCTACCGTCGTCTTCCGCGACAATCCCAATTTACAACCGGGCCGGCCCAGAGAAAGAGTATGAATATGTGCGGGACTAGAAACCCACTCCTTCTCCGTAATTCTCGGGGCCCCAAATAGGAAGTGCATAGGGAGATATGGGAGAGAGACATGTTATGGACACAGCATGAAATACTAAACGTAATATCTGGGGGAAACAATGGAAGCCAAGACACTTCTTGTGTCGTTTTGTCGATGGAAGCACGGGGAAAACCTGGAGTCTATCCTTGGTTTCGTTAAGAAGAAGGACCGCTTGATGATGTCCCATGGGGAGAATGGGGCGTTGTACGTAAGAATACCAAGGTTTGATGGAATGATGTGATGACTTTGTGTTCTTGGGCGGATTGCTTTCTGGTTGTGTCTGACGGGAAGAAGAGCGAGTTTGTGTTGTGAGCTGGAGCACGCCGGCTTGACTTCCCCGGTAGGAGCCAAGTAAATGGTGAGGACGGTTACTCCTTGCTGCGGTAGACAGGAGCTAGGGAAGACCAAGACGTGAAAGAATTGAGAGTAGGAAGACACAGCCAGACAGACAAGAGGATTGATCCGAGAGATGTAGTCTTGGCGGTACTAGGGTCCCTTGGCCACAGAGTCAGTATCTGTTACGAAATCAACAACATGTCAGCACCGTCTCGTCTCATCAATCTAGACCATCACGGTTTCCATAGAAAAAAGGTCACATTCTTGATAATAATAATAATAAGAAAGAAATATCTAACATCAACACACAAGTGGCCTGAGAAGAATTTGAACAGCTGGGTTTGGTGGTCAATGTTGAGAGCCGCAGCTGAAAGGATTTCGTGAAAACAGGGGATGGATTTCTTACATGATGGTTTTCTTTTCTAGAAACCGACTAGAAGGGGAAGGGGGGCGTATATCCAAGACATGGTATGACTCGGTTGATGGAGACCAGGGGAGAAGAGGAACGAGTGGAGAATGAGGAAGGGAAAAGGAAAGGGATCATGGGGACAGGGTTATGTGAGGGAGGCAAGTCTGAATGGAAAAGAACATCAAGTTCTCTTAAGAGATACTACAATGGTTTTGACCAAGTAAGAATAATCTCCATTACGCTTCAATGACTGAATAGTTGACCTAATGGTGTCGTCTCATGAGAAGTCGGTTTTAAGCATGAATAAGCCACCCAGGAACAATCGAAGCCATCCCGTCAAACTATTTTTCGACACTACCCAATAGCTCCAAGACCCGAAAAAAAAAATATCAGAGGATTTTTTTTCTTCTCTTTCCAAGCCTAGTGGTGAAAGGGGAAAAAAGGTTGACGTGGAGAGGAAGGGGGTGTGCATAGTATTTTGACATGGGAACAAAAAAGTTGGAGTATCCATGCACGGCATTTCGAGTCAAGATGCCATTTTCATTCTTTTTTTTTACTGTCCTGTACAAGGGGTGGAAATACGTGAGCGCGGTTAAACTGTCTGACGGGGACGGGGAGGAAAGAAAAAGGTCTATGCTCGAAAATGCATCAGATTATTTTTTCCTCTTCGGCTGGTTATCCTTTCATTTCGGTGACAATTTATTGAGCATTACTTCTCTCTTATGCAACGGGGTCGTAAAATAAACATTGAACCCATTCAATTCCGCCCGCGCCCCCCCCTTGACACTGTCCGTCAGCCTCATTGTGTGCGTTGGTTCTGACTAAGGAGGCAATGCCGAAAAACAAGGTCCAGCCTCTGTCGTCACTTTATTCTGAACCAGGACACATGAGATGCCGCTAGAAGAGAATTAAAGAGAAGAAGAAAAGAAAGATGGTTCATGTGGTCCGACCCAAACTTGCATCACATCTTGCAGAAGTGTTGGTTCCCATCACTTACATGTAGACAGACATTCTAGTCTCCTATCATCCTTCTAGAAGATCTCTATCATAGAGGGAATTCCACTGCTATTCTATTCTACTGCTCCCAAAACATTGGATCAACAGACTTTCCCATCTTTTGTTTGTCATCGGCTCCGCAAGCCGGCCCGGTTCAAGAAAAAGATACTTGTATACTGACAAACACGGCCGGGCCGGAAGACTAAAAAGAAAATGCCAAGATAATCCAACATTCAGACGGACTTTTTTCTTCGTCTGCTACTGTCAATGTCCCCCTTCAACTCCGTGAATATTTTGTACGTAACATGACGAAGTCTCCTGTCTCGTCCCTCTGCTCTCCCCTCCCCCTTCTCTGAACAATAATCTGGCCCGTTTATTGTCAATGTGAGTTGTCCCTTTTGTTCACCCCGTGGAGAAAGAAAGAATAGAATAATACGCATCCCCAGTAAATTTCTCCAGCTTTTTTTTCGTTCCATTCTGTCTTTCTTTTTGGTCCTTTTTATGTTGGAGTGCAAATATGGGGATGAGTGTTTGGTTGTCGTTTCTCAGTTATGTACCTGATTAGGGATCTAGATTTCATGATTTGGTTACATGATAAAGAGGAACTTGTCGATATGATATCATGTTTATTAACTGCATACTCTCTCCTTCTTCACTACAGCATTATCAAACGTTATAGTGTTCATATTAGAACAGGAATCTCTATCATCCCATTTCGACATAGCCTAGTCTGTTTCGTATTCTAGTCTCTCTTGTTCATGCTTCTGGACACATCATGCATGTATTTACAGTTATTCTACAACCCACACCAAACTAGTGACTTAACTCTCAACTGACATGATCAAGAGGCAAACCCTAAAAAACTTGATTCCCTCGAACCTCACTTACTACACCGCATCACACAATCTTTGATACCCAAAAACCCCGAATTTCCCAAGGGTCACCCGTTGTTTCCACTATAACCCGTGGGGAGAGGATTCTCTGCGTCTTCTTTTGCCTCCCTTTTTGCTTGGTATAAGTTACTACTCCAACAACACCCCTTCTTGGATCACTCCCCTCTCTTCTCCAACTTGTACCCCGATAATTCAACCTATCACCATCCTGTGATTTTCCCTATGGAGAAAAAGGGTCAGCACTGGAGACGTGGAGTGGCCTTGTTCATTCTTCTTTTTCTTTTTCTTCTTGTGCTTCTTCCCGTGGCGGCATATGCCCCCCCGTCCATGTTCACCACGGGCATCATCCGTGTTTAACTGATCATGTCATGGAACTTGTTCCGTTACGGATCTTTTTTCTTGTAAGGGTATAATGCGAACAAGTTGACAGCGACGGCACAATTGAAAAGCTGCTGCAGGTTTAAACCAAAAAAGAACAATGACGTGAGTTAAAATTGATCACGCCCTACCACAACCTGTCGGGTCATGGAACGTGGAGATTCACTAACATCTCGAATAATGGCCACGCACCCCAGACCTAGCCCACCCCCATCCCACAC
>JABFFC010000521.1:0-28367 GCA_013623535.1 Fusarium penzigii
CCCTCCCTCCTTCTTGGCAACCGCCAAGCAAACAGCCACACTCAAAAGATCCCAGTTTCAAAGATCCTTACAAACGCCTCTCACCTCATCCCATCCGCACCAAAGACTAATGTAAAAAAAAAAAGTGACCACACACTCCTGTCAAAAGCCATTCCCTTACCTCTCCGTCTCACACACACACACACACACTATCCTATCCATATTTGCCATACAAAATAGGTCTAGCCCCTTGAACAAGCCACCGATGCAATTGCCGGGGCATTAATTCATTTTCGTCCAACAGCTCCTAGCTATCATTTCTCACCTTAGTCCTCTTTAGGTAGGTCCTCACAACGTCTCCAGTCAAATCCAAATCCATATTGATACCAATATTGATATCCTCACTCAATTCACTACATACTTGTCGCATACAATTCGCAATGCTGGTACCAATCACTTCAACCCCGGGTCAGCATATCCATCCTTTCCCCCAGTCAGTCAGCCCTTAATATTATTTCATCCTGGCCTCGACTCCTTTTACCCCCTTGTCTCCACGATCTCTCTTATCCAAACACCCATGTCACGCGCACATATCACAGCTCTGTTCCCAATTTGAGTCTTCCGTCTTTTCGAAATTTTTCAGCTGTGATATCTATTCACCCTTGATCGATAAGAACATAGCCTATCCATAGACCTGGACCTCTCGACCGAGGTTCCGCCTGTCACAGAACTGGGAGTGTATCCCGACACTTACCCAACCATACCCCTTAGCTATCGTTAATATCCGTTCTGTCCAGGGTTCATAGATATGTAAATACGAATATTCACTCCTAAAACATCCTCGACAGGCCTCTCATGAGAACTCAGTATCCTAATCACATAGTAAACTCTCGCCAGATAACCACAAACCCCCAACTCCTACTATTCATACTATCTCCATCCAATATCCAGCCCTTCCCCTTATCTCCAACTCCCATCACCCATCATGTGAAAACTACCACCCTCCCTTACACCCCCGAGGACCAATCTAGTCTCTTTCCCCAGACAATCGTCAATCATACCCCAAAAGATAGCCCATATCCCAGCAGAGCCTCCCCTTTCCCATCGGCCGTCTCCGCCCACCTCTCCCCTCGGAGCATCCCGACAAAGATACCCAGAATCCCAATCTCGAGATAAACCTAAGCAACAAACGCGGAGAAGCGACCCTCCTACCCCGACATTCCCATCATGATCCAGTCTGCTTTCCCCAGACTTTTTACGTTATTGAATGCATTCGACATGCACCTTGTCACCTAGTCCGGAACTCTGTCCTGGATTCACCTGCCAGATCTGGTTTCAGGGGTGGTTATGAGTTGTCACCACATGTTCATCAAGTGAAAATGGAATTGACATCCAGATAACCCACCTACATGCATGCACTATCACCATCAAACAGTCCAGCAGAGTAAAGAGAACAATATCGTGTCTAGTCCTTTATTCATGATAAACAATCTCGTCATGTCCCATACACCACTCCCGCCCATCAGAATGCTAACGCTAACGACTCCCCAACTCCCGTCATCAACTTCTACTGTATTCCTACAACACAATTATTCTCCACTCCTGTATCGACGGTTAAACTCCTCCACCGCGATTCCAATCATCTTGTACAGGAACCCTCTCTCGCTACCCTCCCCGATTGGGATGAATGGTCCATTAGCCCCTCCCCGTAGCGCCAGACTGACTCCCGTTCGCTCCTTCGCAATCGTCTGGATGTCCTTCAGCGGCACATCCCACTCGCTCGTCAGTCGTCGAGACCGGATCAGCAGGATCCGTGCAAATGTCACCATCACCACCATGTCCTCCCGGGGCAGCTCCAGGTGTCCAATGTACTGTTCGTCAAAGTATTTGCCATTGTCCACCTGCTTCAGCCAGTACTGTCCAAGGGCCTCCCGCTGATTGTATGGTCGGACGATGCCGTCCTGGGGGATGAACCGAGGATAACGTGTTCGGTCCAACTCCTGGCCATCAAACACGGTAGTCGTGTTGCGGATGCCTTCGCTCACGTTGCTGGCCATGTCAAGAACGCCGACCGCCGGCTTGGTCGCCAATCCGATCATTCCCTTGCCGACTCCCTTGAAGAAGCCCAATGCTCCCTCCTGCTCGGCGCCCTCCAGAGGCTTGCGCGCCAGGCCGCCCACTCCTGATGCCACACTCGTGAGCAAGCTGTTTGCTCCAGCCGTCACACCATACAGCGCGTGCTTTGGTCGGTTTCGTGCCTTTGTGATGCGACGACGGTCCTGGAACTGTTTGTCAAGCGACGCAGCTGCAAGACCCTTGCTCAGACTGCCCGTAAACTTGGAGAAGCTGTCACTGAATCCAAAGACAGTCTTCTTGGCAAATGATGCCGCACCCTTGGCGATACCAAGTCCAAACTCTTCAGGCTTGTCTGAAAGAATCAGTCCTTGGTAAGGCTCGTAGAAGATGTCTGTCACGCCCGAAGAGATGTTGTTGAACAGACCAACTGGGTTGCCCAGGAAGTCGGCTGAACCCAGGATCTTGTGGATCTGGTACATGACCTCCTGGCTATAGTGGTTTGAGAAGTTTTGTATGAGAACCGCAGTTGTAACTCGCACGTTGTCCAGAATGAGTGCGTTGAATCGGATAGGTGCATCGTTGACGTTGCCGATGGCCATGGTCATAACATTGAGGAAGAACATAATAGGGTTGTGTGACGATGTCTTGTCCTCTGCATTGATGCGTTCCGTACGCATGAAGCTGAGATCAATCTGCATCGGCTGGATGTTGAGTACCTCAAAGTATATGTCCTGGCCAGTTTGCTGTTGTGTCGGCTCTGGGATGTCCAGGTTCTCCTCACACAGCTTGCCCTCATTGTCCGTGGTCGTCCAGCTGGCACCAGGAACGTTGGTAAAGTCCAGTAGAGCAAACACAAAGTCTTCATCCAAGTCGACTGTCATCTGCTGAAGGAGAATTGTTGCATACTTGATATACAATACACCGTACGAGTCATCCTTGACGATACTGACCATGGCGTGGAGGGACGGGTGTGCGTCGACCTCCTGTGCCTTCTTGGGCACCACACTGGGATACAGAATCATGGGGAAGAGCCCACCGTAGAGCTGGTTATCGATCTGGATCCACTTGATCGCCATTGAGATGGTCTGAATGAGCGGTGAGTCGCTGTACCTCAGCTGAACATCGCGTAGTGTGAGATAGGCGAGCTCTTTCATCTGGGCATTGATTAGAGAAAGACCAATGCCAGACAGCTTCAGTTGCGCGCGGAACGTGGCGCCAGTGTCCTGATCCTTGACCTCAAACGCCTCAGTACCAGTATTAGTCCTGGACAGAGCCTTGGGTTTATACATGCTCTTGCTGGAACGGAAGTTGCTCAAGATGAGTGTCTGTGTTGGCCCATCGGCAGCGACATTGATGTCGATAATCTTCTGCTGGCCGCTGGTTGTGGTGAACTTCATCGGGATCTGATTTCCAATCTCGGCCAGCTTCACGTGGCGTTCCTTGCCGTTGGTTGCGATGACAATCTCACGGAATTTGGCGGCAGGGAAGTCCCAGGCGTAGGGCATGATGCTGCGAGGTGGCAGACGGTAGCGTATCGGCTTCCAGCCACTTCGGTCTTCGACTCCATCCTCATCCACATTAGGGTTAGCTTGGTAGAATGTGAACTCGGTGTCGCTCTCGTTGCGCATGGAGTATGGCCAGTTCTTGGTTTCCATGCTGAAATTGAGGAAAATGGTTGAATCTTCCATCAGGATCTCGACTCTGATCAGGCGCTGGCGCTGTCCTGCCTTGGCGATCTTGACATGCGTTGTTCCAATATCGGCAATATTGAAAGGCGATGTCCAGTGGTTATTCACACCAGGGTAGCAGAGGCAGAGCTGCTTGACCTTGGAAGGCTGCATAAAGTGCAGCGGCTCAAGAGCACCCTGCGAGAGCGTCAGGTAGCCAGATGAACTGGACTCCCTGACCAAAATCTCTTCGCCCATCTTGTTCTGCAACACAAATCGTGGGGCAAGAGTGACGACCTTGGTCATCTTATATTTGCCCTCACCGGAGTTGACCGTGATTCCGATGTGAACTTCCTTGTTCTGGTTAGGAGAGCTGAGGACAACCTCCGACGTACTTCCAATGGCATCAAAACTTTGAGGCTTGCTCCATTCAGAATCTGCAACCTTCAGCAAAGCACGGTTGCGGCGGTCTTCATTGCCAAACGAAAACATGAAAGGTAGCGCCTTGGGATGATCCCGGTTGGACGTATCAGTGGTAGGGCTCTGTCCAGCTGCAGGCTTGGCTCCTTGGAGGAAGTTCTTGGCCCGAATACGCAAGTCCAAGCCAGTCTTGTTCAAGACGACATAGGGGCTGTATACGGTGACCTTGAAAGCGCCACCACTGTTGGGAATCCTAAAGTAGTGCAATGCCAGGTTCAGGGGTAGGCCTTGATCATCCTTGACAACAATCTTGCCCTCTTTCTTGAAATCCTCGTTGTTTCCTGGATTGATGATGGAAAAGTCGCTTGCTTTGAAGACAGTGTCCTGCATGTCAATGCTGAGCAACAAGAGATGTGAGAGCTCAACTACATGCACGGGGCTGACACCACCCTTGCGAAGGAAATTGGTCCAGTCCTTTTTGTTGTTCTTGTCATAGATTCGGTACTTGAAGTCATAAGGCAGCAGATTCTCGAGTGTAAGTGGTGCCGAGAGCTTGATCTTCATGAATGGGTAGGATCTACAATGGTTAGCTTTGTCGTGCTTACCAAAAGATGCACAACTTACTTGGTTAGAGGGTTAGTCTTGTCATAGCGAGCATGAACCTGGAAGTAAAACAAATCACCATTGTCCCCCTTGCACACAATCTGCCTGGTAGGTCTCTTAAGCAAGTCTCTCCACCAGAGCTGTTCGCCACACCATTGGTAGCCAAACCCTTCGTCAGGTCTAATAAGCACCCTCTTTTCAAAAACAGCACCGACAGGGGCAGGACGCGATTCTCCAGGTGCAATTCTCTCAATCTTGAGCAAGTGGCCCTGGTCTGCGTCGTATACACCAAGCTCCACAGGGATATGGGTAGAGTTCTCAACGGTCAGAGGGGATCGGAAAGTGACATATTTGACATTGTCCGTGCCCAGCTCGACCTCGACACACAACCGATGGAGGACATTATCTGTCTTGGGGCGTAGAGCATACAAGAACTCGCCCTCTCGATTGAGTCGGATGTTCTTGACAGGATCGAATCCACTGCCCTCCAGTTGGATGTTCACGTAGTTATTGCTCGATTCGGTGAGAAGGTTCTCTCGCATCTTCTCCCAGTGCTCGAAACTCCAGGGCGCCTCTTGGCCGTCCTCAAGCTTGAGGTCGATGGGCTCGTCACTAGTTGAGCTCTTAGAATGAAGCTGGATATCGAAACCAGTATAGTTTCTGACACGGTACGGCGCCTCTACACCTCGCGGCTTATCGAGAACATCCTGCTCAGTGGTAAGGAAGTCAAAGGACTTCGATGCCAAAGCAATAGTGGCGGTGGTGATGGTCACATCAAAGGTCTTCTTTGAAGCGACGTCGATAGACATGAGTCCTGAGGTAGGATCTTTGGCAACACCTAGACCAACCTGCCAGGGTTCGACCAGGGGCTCCCAGCTCGACTTTGAGAAATTGTAAACATTGGAGTAAAGATCGATGGCAGTCTCGGCCTTTAAGTTGGACGACCAATTCTCAGCAGAGGCAGTGAAATTCTTGATTCCAATATCAAGGATAGGCAATTCATGTAGGTCACCGATCAGGACAACACGGATGCCCTCAATGGTGGCCTCTAGTCGTTCCTTCTTCGGCGAAGTGACCTGCTGGGACGGCGCTGGTGCCTTGTTATCGACAGCATGGCTCGTTTTGGTTACCTTGGTTCGGTTAGCCACAGTTGATTGACCGTGGCCACTGGCTGAACGCTGTTTCATGCCGGCATTTCGCAACTCCCTAGCTTTCTTGTCGGCTGTTGTCTCCTTGGCAGGCTGAGGCTCGGCATCTGAAAGCTCACTAGCCTTGCCAACAATCTGAACAGCGAGGAGAATATCCCGCAGAGAAAGTCGCAAGACCAACGGTTCGATGTCGAGGTGAACATTGTCGACCATGGGCTGCGAAGTATCCCGGCTTAGTCGAACCGAGAAGTCATCAATGATACGCAGACGAGAGGTCTTGGGTCTGTCCATGCGACATAGGAACATGCCAATCTGAGAGATCTGGAAAGTCATGGCGTGCTGCTGTGAGAGCAACAGCTGTCGGATCTCGAGGACAATGGCTTCGGAACTTGAGCTTGCTGGATTGGCAATAAGGATGACCTGAGCGTCAACTAAGTTGAAACGAAGAGCGACCTTCATACTGCTCTCTTCATCCACCTTCTCTTGAACAACCTCATCACTCTGGCGGCGGGAAAGCTCTGATCGAGGACGAGAGGCGTGCGAGACAGACGCTGCAATCTGCAGGGAATCAGTGTCTGACTCCTGGGGTGTTTCCGCGATGCTCTCGTCATCCATGGGACTACTTTCATCGACTGTAAGCCCATCAAAAACGAATTTCTGCAGAACAAACAAATAGTCCAGGGCAAAGATCACCCTAGGGCTATCAATAGTAGCCATTGCTATCATACTCTTGTGCTTTCCTCCCGTCATCGTGAAGCTCGCCTGCAACTGCTTGTTATTCTTGTTCATAGACTCCATGATGCGGCGGAACTTGTTCGTATCGCGCGGGCGGCTGTCGACAATGGTGAAGGACTGGATTCCCAGTTCTCCCTCGGAAGAACCATCAGACAACATCTTGGCCTTGACCTTGGTGTCATCGAGGGAGAAGCGCGAAAGACTAGACTGCTTCACATCCACAACAGGCTCGTCCTCTGGGGCCATGATAAGTTCAAGGCCAATTGTGCTTACACCAAACACGACATCCAGCTTGGTCCATTCTTGGTCGACAGAGCTAAGCTCGGGTCGGAGGTCAACCAGCGTCTGGTCGTCGCTTGCATCGTCTTCTTTTGGAAGTGTTCGGGCACGTTGCAGAGTTCCCTCATCGACAGCTTTTGCGGCTGCTTCTTCCTGGTCGCCACCCTCACCAGCAAACGCAGCAGGAACCGACCTGGAAATTTCCATCAAGAACCTGAGCTGATGCTGCGTGATGCGGAGGTTGAAGTCTGACATGGCTCCTTCAATCTCCGTCTCGGGTCGCTTAGCCCCAGACTTGTGCTCGGCGTACGTGACATTGAAATCCAGGTCGACATGATCGATCATCTCCAGCTCTTCATGTTTATCTTGAGGATAGTAGAAGTCGGATGTGAGTCGGATGTTGCGAATACCAGCTGAGATCTTAGTCGCAATAGCCGAGTCCTCACTATCGTCCAGAGGGGTGAACTTGTTCTGGGCATAGATCTCTCCCAAGTAGGCGGTAATGAGATCACGGTCCGAACGCTCGGGGACAACAGCACGAGGGAAAACGACAATCGGAGTCTTGACAATAACATCGTACTTGAAGCGAGCGGGACTCTGCTGCATTTGACTGGCTTGGTTCATAGCAGCCTGCCGAGCGGCGTTGTAAAGAGCCTGCATCTTGCCGAACTTAACGACAAAGTCGATGATCTTGCGGAACGGCTCCTCCATAAAATTGATCTTGACGGAGCCTGCACGCAGATAGACAGAGCTGTCGTAGCCAGGATAGGCCTTGGGGTTGCTGGAATCGAATGTCTCGTAACGCAAATCAGCGAGCTCCTCGCCCTGGATGGTAACCAGCTGTCGAAGGTTGGAGCTCTCGGGTACACCCTGATTCACATCGTCAACTAGTTTGAGGTCACCAAGCTTGGCTGAGATACGCATTGTCTTCCCGCGCAGGAAGATGGCAGCGTTGCCCTCATGGAATGCGAGCGTGGCGAGGCGAATGCCGTCGTTATTGAGGATTAAACGGATACTCTTCAACTCAACCTTGACACGGATTGACCCGGCGTTGGCATTTTGCTGAGCGGGCTGAAGTGATTCGCTATCATCCTCGTCGTCATGGGGAGTGTCTGTTACGGCCTGCTCATTACTGTTGTCGGTAAAAGTAACGAGAATGAAGTCCAGCAAGGTCAAAAGCGTTTTGCGTGTAACTATCAGATTAATAGTTGAGATTGCGGCGGTGACGTTAGTCTCAACGCCCTCATACACTGGCATGAACTCGGGTGACTGGGGGTTGACCTTGACGAAGCGAACGCTGACAAGCTTACGTCCCACCTTAAGATCTTCATTATCTCCCGAAGAGATGATGGACTTGAACTCCTCAGGCGGATTATCGACAAAGTCATCGACCGTGAGCGATTCAAGAGACACTTCAGCCGCCATATCAAAGGGTCTGTTGTAGAACTCCAAGTCAAATCCATGGGCAACCAGCTCGACCAAGAGAGCATCGGGCTTCTTCTTGTCAGGATCACTCCTGTAAAGTGAACCTTTAAGCGTGTCCACCTTGAACTTGAACTCGAAATTACGTTGCTGGAACCGCAGATCATCCCTGCCAGCACCTTCATTGGCATCCTCAAATTTGTCATCCTCGTCATCCATATCGTCGAGAACAACAGCTGTCTCAGACTGCATAAAGGGAAAAGGTGTTGACTGTCTCCTTTCACGCTGGGATTTTCTTCGTGACCGCTCGGATGTAGAGCTCTTGAGACGAGGGCGGGTAACTTGTTTCTGTTCTTTCCCTTGCTCAAGCTCTGGGAATGACTGATCAAACTTGGGAATGGCAACGTCGATGATCTTCATAAGACTCTTGTATTTCGAATCGGAAACGGTTGCGTGAAGCATCGGCAAATGTCCAGAGACTTTGAGCTTGGTCAAGTTCGGTGCCTTGGGAAGAATGGAAGTCTCGACAATGAAGTCGACGTTGATCTGCTCCACTACATGGAGTCGGGCCTCGTCGTCCTTACTTGTCAATTGTGCCTTTGTGGCCTCTATTGACGGACCGATCAGAACTTGCGTCGACGTCAGTTTGACAATAAACTTGTCATACATGACAGACTCTAGACGTTTCAGATCTTCGTCGCTATATGCTTGCTTCTGCTTCGACTGAATTTCCTTCATGGTCTCTTGATCAACCAGCTGGCTATTGACGTGGATATGACCGGCATCCACAATCAGACATGTTGAGTCCTTGGTGTTGATGCTCACAGGAACAATGATGAGCGGAGCCTGAAGGTCCAACTCGGCATTGATCGTTCTGTGCTCCTCAAGGGCAAACTCAAGGCCTGCCCGAGTCTGCTCTCGAAGGCTTTCAACGGTAGCGCCGGCGCTTTCCATGAGAGCTGTAATGGATTCCATGTGTCGCTCCGGGGGTCGGAAGAAGTCAGCGATACCAACGACAAAGTTAGGGTTCCAAACAACCTCTAGCGGCTTCATCTTTCCTACGACAGCAATGTCACCCTCGCGCTCGATGGGGTTCTTCTCGATCTCGAACTGGAAGAAGGGATCCTCTTCGGTCTGCTTCTCGAGGTCGGCGAGTGACAGATTCTTTTGCTGTTCGTGGTCGGGAGCATCCTTAACGCGAACAATCTCTGGATAAAGGGTGTCTGGCGTGGTGCCATCATTGACTCGGAGACCACCCAGGCTTACGTTGGCGAGGAATGAGTCCTTTCTCTGAAGAGCCTTGGCTTTGAAGACGTCAAAGTGCAAACTGAGAAGATCAGCCGCGTTATCGTTGGGATTCTTTTTCAGTGTGAAGCTTCCTGTGCTAAGGGAGGTTTCGATGCACATCTTGACGGCTTCCCGAGGCACGTCGACCTCTTCGGCCAGGGCAGTCTTTTCATCCCAGTCGATGGCCTCGTAGAGTTCCTGCCGTTGCTCCTCGGTCATCTGAGTGTTCTCTTCATTCTCCTCAATGGTCTCCTGGGGCTTTGAACCCCACATCCACGATATCCAGCCTTGCTGCTGCTGTTGATGGGGTTGCTGAGGTTGCCTCTTGAGCGCCTCAGCGTTCTCCTTCTTCAACTGGTTGCGGGCCAGGGATCGCCAGAAACGAAGGTCTTCGTATTCAAGCTTCCATTCAAGCTTGTTCAAATCGTCCGTCTCTTGCGCCGTCAACTGTTGTCCTTGCTTTTTCTTCTTGAACAGTTCTATATATCGTATACGGTCGTCACGTCGTTCTCGGAAGTAGTCCCATGACCATCGACGATTTTTCTCGTGAATCTTGGACAAGACGGCGTTTCCAGCAAAGAGCAACCAAGCACGGGGATCTTCCTTCGGCGACACACCCTTTGGCTGTAGCCGCTTGTACTCTTGGTGGCGGACGAAATAGTGGAAAAGATCAACCATCATGAGGGCGTCTCGGTACTGATCGTCGTCTAGTACCAGACCAATCTCTTCGAACAGCAGATTAGCCTTGAATTTGGGAACTCGAACATCGCCAGATTTGTCAAGCTCAATCTTTGCCAGACCGTTGACGGGTTTAAGAATAAACTGGTGGCTCGAATTTCCAGCATTCATCCCAATCATTTCTTTGAACTTGTCGACAAGTTCATCATGAGGCATGGTTTCTTTGGTCTCCGTAGAAGCTTCGCGGCCGGTACCGAGCAAACTCGTGTCAGTGTTCCAGTATACAGCAAGGGCGCCCAGCTTGGCCAACTTGTGCGTGACGGAGCTGGAGTCCTGGATGAAGGTAGGCTTCCACTGGCCGTTAGTACTGACTGCGCTGAACTCCTCGAGGGTGACTCCTAGAGCAAATGGGTGGCCTGGATCTGCAATGGAGTCCTCGTATCGGATGTGAATGTTCTTGACCGTGACTTGGAGATTATCCACAATCTTGGTCACCAGACTCTGTGTGAAGCTCTGGTTCTTCTTCTGCTCTTCTTGACTCAAGCCTTCCATATTGCGTTCTTTGAGCAACTCGGCACTATCAAGCTTTTCCATTTTGAGGCGCTGCTTTCTGCGGTCCTCCTCGTCGGGGTCATACTGTGACTCTTCTTTGGGGCTGGCAAGCAGAAAGACATCCTCAATGAAGACCTTGACTGGCGCGCCACGAAGATTCGACCAGGGGATGACGAGGGTAAGCTCACCGAGATGACCCTCCATGACATTGATGGGAAGCTTGAGCTGGTCAAGGGCTTCACGCCGCAACTCGAGGTTGCGGAGCTTGACATCACCAGACCAGATACCGACTTTCAACTGAGCAGGGTCAAAATTCTTCACGTACATGCCCAGGAAGCGGTTGAGCAAGCCTGCAACGAGACCTTCCAACATATTGACGGTGATATGGCCGTGACCCGGGCCAGGGAAGAGAGGTGTATGTCGTGTAGAGAGATGCTTATGGAGCCGTCATTTGCCGATTTTAGTAGGTCGCCTATTGTGCAAATGCCATTCGTAGGCTCGATCGGTCGGTTGCGTCTATACAATCGAGCAGGTTTGTGATCTCGCTGTAGGAAAGGGGATCGATTTACTCGTCGTGGGAGAATGGATGTTGGAGCGGAAGGTGAATGGAGGGGATGAGGGGAGAATATGGGTAGGCCCTCGGATAAAGACGATGATTAGAACAGGGATAAAGATTAAGGTAAGGTATCAAAATCTCAGAGGATCTGGTCGTGATTAGAAAAGAGGAGAGAGGGAAGATGACCAGATAATGAAGGTGTCTCGTCCAAAGAGTTTGTCGTCGTTAACGTGTGAATGAGAATGTGATTGTGATTACGATGTGCGTGACAAGTGACAAGAGCCCAAGCAAAAGTGGGAAGATGTAGGCTGGGCTTGGACTGGGCTGGACTTGGAGACGGGAAAGTGTGGCACGTATATGACGCTGTGGGTTGAAGGCCGGAGAGATGTAAGTGGATACCTTGAGTTTATATGAGTTTTCAGTGTAGAGGCTGGTACTCTTTTGGTTGGTCTAGTGTGGCTTTACAGCTCTGGCAGCCTCTATTTCCAGTGAATGAGCTTGGCATCGAGTCTGATGGAGCTTTGACCACCTAGCCTCTCGATTGTTGCAGGGGTTGTTCAGTGGGAGGATACCTGTGGTGGGGTAATCTGTGCGCTGCTCAGTGTGAAAGAGGTTGTAAGGAGCACAATATCCTGGAGTTGTCATGAGATATTGGGTCAGTACCTTTAAGTAGGTATGTTATTCACTTCAGATTTACGACGATATCTTGGGAAATTCTTTCTATTGGAATTACTTTTTGAAAATACCAGTGTCCATTTCCGTCTTAATCTCGAATATATACATACCTCTAGTAGATACTGATGGAATTTGGAGATTTCTTGTGCCATGTACAGTAGGGTACATCACAGCATGACGTCACCACCACTTTCCATCGAGGCTCGCTGCATCGCGATGATGTAGACGTGACAAAAGCCCAATCAATCTCGACACCAAAAACCAACTTTTTCCAGGGCAGAATGCCGAGTTGATGGGGGAAAAGAGGTGCAATAATTGGGGATAGAGTGGGATCGGGATCCAGTCCTTGAACATGGCAATGTTCGATAACACACACTAAACCACAAGAATCCAACCATGAAACATCAACTAGTATGTAAGTAAGTAGGTACGTAGTAAGACAGACAGACTTGACTGATGGAAGCAACGAGAGTGACAGCCATTACGTACCTGCCTCCATAGAATTAAAGCTCAAAACCTAGACATCACCTATTTCAGCTTGGCTCTTCCGCCTACAAACTTAGAGCTTACCTCTGCCCTCTCATTCATTGTTTACATTCTTTGGAACTTTCAGAGGACCTCTACTGAGTCGTAACCTTACTTCCCTACTTCTCCAAGAACCTTCTCTCCTACGTCAATCCAGCTTACATCATGTTCCGTCTCTCTACTCGCGCCTTTGGGCGTCTTGCGACAGCTCCCAGAACCACAAACATCCTCGCTCATGATCCCACCCGTTTCGCCCTCGCACCGCTGCGTCGACCTGGCATGCGATTTCTTGCCAGTAAATCCGACGATCCTCCACCTCCAAAGCAACGAATTGATACCGAACATGAACATGATGTTGCTCAGCAGAAGCTCGAGTCAGACCCTAGCAAGGTCTCTTCCCAGAGCTCTGTTCGTCAATTCGTGTCCGAAGCTCAGCCAACTTCTCCGACCGGGCAGCAGGGCGATCGCGACATGACCAAGGAGCTTAAACACGACATTGTAAGTATTGTTCTCAGCCAATTAGTCACTTTCCTCGTCAATTGACCTCGAACTCCTAGGATACCGTCAAGAGCACATTCCAATTTGACAGTGTGCCTCGTGAATCCCGTCTTCTCGGCCTGGCTGGTACTCTTCCATACCTTGGAACCTCTATCACAACCGTCTACCTTGCTTGGGATCTCAACCAGGTGTGGCCTTCAGGCAATTGGGTCAAGGATGCCATTTTCATGGATCACGAGACAGCAAAATATTTGCTGAGTGTTATTGAGCCTGTTCAGCTGGGCTATGGTGCTGTCATTATTTCTTTCCTTGGTGCCATTCACTGGGTAAGTTCAAAACATTGCCGATGCTCTCACTTTGAAATACTAATCAGACTCGGGTCCAGGGTCTTGAGTATGCTGAAAAGAAACCACTCCGCGAGCGCACTCGCTTCCGTTACGGAATGGGCCTTGCCTCCTCTATCGTTGCTTGGCCTACCCTCTTCCTTCCTATCGAATATGCCCTTACCACTCAGTTCATGGCTTTCGTCGCCCTATACTTCGCTGATTCTCGAGCTGCCACCCGTGGATGGGCACCCTACTGGTACGGTGCCTACCGCTTCCTACTGACTGCCATGGTCGGCCTGGCCATCTTTGTGTCTCTGGTCGGACGCGCCAAGATCTCTCAGGGTGATACCTTGACTGGTCATGGTCTGGAAGACAGAATCTCATCTCGAAGCGGCCTTGCCGACCACGAAACAGACTGGGCCAAGCTCGAGGAGGAGGAGAAGGAGAAGCAGAGAAAGAAGAAGGCCGAGGAAGAGAAGAAGAAGGCTGAAGAAGAGAAGAAGGAAGCGGAGAAGAAGAAGCAGGAGGAGAAGAAGGACAAGAAGTCCAAGAAGTCTAAGGACTCCGGAGAGGCTTCCAAGGAGGAAGGTGACAAGTCTGAGGCAAAGGACGACAAGAAGGAGGGGGATAAGGAAGACAAGAAGGATGACAAGGAGAGTGAGGGTGATGACGAGAAGAAGCAGGACAACGAGAAGCAAGACAAGGAAGAGTCTGACGACAAGAAGGACGAGAAGAGTGACGAGAAGGATGAGTCCAAGGGTGATGAGAAGGAAGACTCAAAGTCCAAGGATGAGAAGGACGATTCAGACTCCAAGGACGAGTCTCAAGATGAGGAGAAGGGCGACAAGGACAAGAAGGATGATGAAAAGAAGGAATCCGACGACAAGAAATCCGATAAGAAGGAGAAGAAGGACAAGGACGACAACTAATACCCCTTGCCCATCTCCCATCACCAACACTACACCCCTATAATGACCACGTTTCAGCCCTTTTCTCCTTTTTTCTTCCTTGTACTCTGATCATCTCGGACCATGTAGCCTGTTCTCTATTCTCTCTGTTCGACGCATGGGTCATCTCTATTTCCCCACGTCCTGGCTCGACGATTTACATAGCGTTCCAAATTCAAAAAAATAATTGAAACTACTACCGTTTCCTCGTCTACACGTACACGCCTTAATTGAAACAGTTTACATGCAAATACACATGCTCACATACATCTAACATGACTCAAGCGTCCCAGGACCCAAACAGTTGTGTGTAAAGAAATCATCAACATCATGAATTGTAACAACCAAGGTATCTATACGTTGCATCCTCCCTCTAAGCATGGCCTCCAAGAAAAAGAGAAAAAAGCCAGTCATGAGATGCTCCCTTTTCCCCATCTTTTTGGTCCCCTGCAAGCAAAAAAGTGGTGGTATGAGTTCCAACGCCATGAAAATGCAACCAGGGACCGGACCAGACCCATCATCCCCGATACCACCAAGCATTCCTGCAAAGAACCGCCCAACAGTCGTCATCATCATTACAGTACACAACGGCACAGAAACACCTAGGGTATGTCGCAAAAACTAAATACATCTCCTATAATCAAATGCTCTCAAGGTCGAGCGAGTCCCTGCTTGGCCTGATATTATGTTAGTATATGACGAATTCAAATAGTCATGCCAGTGTTCAGACATACCTTCATCTGCTCAATTCGGGCCTTTAGCTGGCTCGTCACTTCGGCCGCTCTTCGCCAACTCTCTACACCGTTACCTGAAGGCTGCGGCAGAGATGACACAGGTCGTTGGCTCATGCCCGTAGGCCGCTCCTCGTAGTGAGAGCCTGCACTCCTCAAGCCCCTGGCCGGTGATCCTCGTCCTGAAGAAGGGTTGCTGTCGGCATACCTCAGCTCGGGGCTGAGTTTATTTCGAGGGTTCAGGGGCTCTCCGTTCTCCTTCTCTTCCGACATCGTGCTAGTGACGCTCATTCTATGGCGGCTAGTCGATGCAGAGCTGTGATCTCGGTACACGTCGTCGTGCAATGGGGATGCTAGGCCTATATCAATAATCAGTACTCAAGAATGCAACCGAAATGCGAATCAACTTACCAGGGCTGTGCATTCCGCTCCCAGATGATCCCAGTCCTTCTGCGCGGCTCAATGCCTTCTTGAGGCGTTCGAGCTCCCGTCTCAGGCGATCATTGGTTTGTTCAGTAGCTTCGGCGTCGCTCCTTGCTCGGACGAGCTGCGTCTCCTTGGCCTTGATGCTCAAGACATCTCTTGTGTGGTCCTCAATCAACCCGGCGTTCTGGTTCTTGAGCTCCTGGATCTCAGATAGGAATTTGCTTCGCTCCTGTCGCATATCGTCGATTACTCGTGTCAGTCGATCGTTGGCAGATCGGAGTTCCTCTAGTTCGGCTCGTTCCATGGCAGAAAAGCCACTTGAGGGAGGTGGTGAGGCCGGGGCAGATGGAGTGGCCGATGCAGTCGGCTTAGCAAGTGACCGTCCAGCAAGACCTCGAGACAATCCCAAACGCGGCTGTGGTGGGGGAGCTGGTTCTTCCTCGTCATCAGAAGGCATGACGGGGGCGGCAGGGGCACGGCGAGGTGAGGCGGTTCCTGGTGCAGCTAGAGTACGTTTCTGAGGAGCCTTGAGGCCACCCAGGCCAGGTTTGCCGAGCTTGCTGGTTGCTGCAGGGCGAGGAGTTGGTTCGGGTGCGAGGTCAATGGGAGGAGAAACGGATCGAGGAGGCGCGGCCTTCTTCGCAACAGGCTTCTTTCCACCCATAACCTTCTTGGGCGCTGCCTTTGGCGCGGGTGCAGGCTTGGGCTTAGGCTTGGGCTTTTCCTTAGCTTTGACCTCAGCCGTCTCGAAATACTCCTTGACCTTGTTTTTGCGAATGTCGTCGAGGCCTTCCAGGTTTGGCGTCATGGCTCGCTCGCCAATGATCTTCATAACGGTACCAAGAATCTCAGCACCACCATCTCGAAGAGCAGGGCTCGACTCTGCCAACAACTTCTTGCCAGACTCGCAGATCGATCCAATCTCGGCTTTGCTGGGGACATCCCGGGTATTACGAAGACACCGAATCAAAAACTTCATCGTGCCCTCCTTAACTTGAGGGTTCTTGTTGCTGAGGTAGGCAATGATATCCTCCAGACATTCGGTCAGGTTGGTTGAGGCAAAGACACCATCGAGAGCAGCACCAAGAGCATCGGCAACTGTGGCCTTCTTCTCCTTCAAACGATCCATGATGGGTTGCATGACAATAGTTCGATACTTGGCAAATCCCTTTCGCAGACCCTTGGCAAGAGCCTCAATACAGAGAGCTGCTTGGGTGACGACAGCTACATTGGCGTCCTTCATGCACTTGGCCAGCCCGCGACAAATCTCGTTAAAGTCGGAGTCCTTGATTCGGGGAATGTTGGCGGCCTGGTAGAGTGCGTCGACAGCTTCTTTGCGATCCTTCCATTTCGACGATGCTAGCTGATCACTGAAGTTGGGTGGAATATTCTTGGTAATATCCTGGGGTTCAGCAAGATCGAACGCATCCACCTCACCAACATCCTCGACCTCTTCCTCGGCCTCTTCGCCCTCTTCGTCGGCTGCCGGTGCAGCTGCGATGGCCTCCTGCTGTGACTGAAGCAAACGCTCCTGCTTAGGAGGGCCTTCAGCCTTAACCTTTTCAAATTGCGCCTCGAGATCCGTTTGCTGCGTCGGTTTCAGCTCACCCCAGAACATGGGCTTCATGGCTTCTCGGAGCCATCTGTACAGTTCGACAGTGAGGTTGGTGGCCTCGGCACGGACGTTCTTGTCGGCAGCACCGAAGGCTTTTGGTAGAGCTTTGAGGACGGGCTTTGGGTCGACGACCTTGCAGCCATAGTTGTGAAAAATCTGAGTGAAGGCGTGCAGAGTTGCGGCGACGTTCTTGGGGACCTTGTTGGTTAGACCTGGAAGCATCTCTTCGATGACGGGACCAGCGACGTCCATCTCGATGTATAGCAGTAGCGCCTCGATCGAGTTCTGCTTCGTGGCAGCTCTTGTTGAGGACAGGCACTTTTCGACCATGGGCGTAATGGTCTGGCCTCTTGTCCTCACGCAGCATTCTCGTCCACCATATTTAAGAAAGGCGCATAGGGCGATGATGGCTTCTTGCTGAGCGGCGACATTGGAGTCAGTGACTGCTGACTTCCACAAGCCGGGATCGTTTGTGAAGGGTCGAAAGCAAGGGTCGTCTTCGCTGGGGGGTTTTGAGAACTGCTGGGCGGCTTCCTCGTATGCTGCTTTTCTGACCTTCCAGACCTTTATGGGAAACCATCAGCGGTGTAACTAACGTGATGCGCGAGTGACGCAGCAAACCTTATGAGTGAAGCGATCAGGCAAAGGGATAGAGCTAAAGTCTTCTTCTTGATCCGCCATTGTTGCGGCTGGGATTTCGAAAGAGTATTGGGCGTCGCTCGAGGCAGGGTATCGTTCGGCGGGAGCAGTATTCTTATTGAAGGGGGGTTTGAGTTTGACTAGGCGGACTATCAGTTTATGTAACAGACGAGGGCGTTTCAACGGCTTTATCTCGAGTGGTGACATGATGGGCAGGTGAAATGATTCTGGGTCGTGTCTGGAGCTGGATCTCAAGCCGAGGCATAAGGATGCTGTCTTACCAAGGAGTCAAGATGGAACAAGCAAAGGTTGCGGATGTCGATTGAGGAGTAGACGAAGTCGGTGTCGACGGTAGGTAGGAGACAAAGGGGGGTATGTCGTTCCTTCTGTCTGTTGTGTACTTCTTTAGTTCTAGAAGTCAAAATTACTGGAAGGCAAGAGCAAGCGTCCGGTTAGCTAGATGTCGCAAAGAATGGAAGGAACAAAGCGATCGTACAGAAAACAGATCCTATCAAGGTCTTGAAGTTTTGATAGGAGGAAGAAGGAGAAGGTATAGGAAGGAATAGGAGAATGTTTTGGGTATAACTTTAGGTTTGGTTTAGCGGGAGGAACGCGATATCAACCAAATCCTTGTTTGTCGACAGACAGACAGACAGGGACAAGACGAGGTGTTTCGTTTTTTTGGTGGAGGGGGAAAGTCAACAAGCGGCGTCACCTGATGAGCCAGCCGCCAGGACCAGGGGACCTTTTCTGTGATTGACGGGTCCAACTTTGTGGTGGAGGGGCTTTTCTTGGGGTAATTTCAGGTGTTACTACTTACTTTTGTTTATCTGGAGCTGTGAATGTTTACTTTGCTCGATTGTAAATGTGACGAGGTGTATATACCAGTAGTGTATGGCATGTCCAAGTTGAGATATATATCCTGAATTTGACCATATTTCATATTGTTAATGAACTGCTGTGTTGTCCTGAGCTAGTGTGGCTCCCAGGTATGCCCGCCCATCCATGAATAATTATTGTTGACGCCCAATCTCATCTCATTGCCCCAGAAACCAGCCACACCACATCGCTTTATTTTCTTCCCATTCTGCAGTCCCCTTGTTTACCCCATTGATCAAGCATCAGTAACAAGCATCATGCTGAAAGCTATCTACGATGATGGGTTGTTTCTTATAGAGTTACCATATGGCAAGAGTAGTTGCCATTTCTCGCTTTAGTATTTTTATTCCCTTTTTAACATATTATCCTATATACCAGAACGAATAATATCACAGTTACACAGCAGACGAAATCAAGCCACAGCCGCAAGTTAGATATTGAAGCGTTCCTGAGTTAGTCTCCGGCAAAGCATGGCATCTCTCATGAAACCGGCAAACTTTATTACGTTTGAGATGAACAAGAAAGCATCATGTATGGTTTCCATAGGGGTTGTCAGTCTCTATGCCATACATGTAACATGGCGATTATCTACCGTTCTAGTTCTGTGATCTTGTAAGGCTGTCTCCATTTACGTACCCTAGATGAAGACGCTAAGTATTGACAACTCATTCAACTCCACTTGACAGCATCAACTTCGTCGCTGGGAGGGGTAATTAACTTGCCTTCGGTTTTCAGATTAAGCAGCAATTTCTATAATTTGATAAGTGGCTGTCAACAACTGTAGAAGTGCTTGACATGTGTCTCTGTTATCTATTCCGAAAGTTCTGCATTGCCTGTCACAACTTCAAGTGACAGCATAACAGTGACGCTAGCTTGTAAGCATAAGTTAACAATTACCTCCTCGGCATAAATCAAACCACGGTTAGACTTAGAACAGCCTCTTTGTATCACTTGGGTACCAATTTATCAATTTTGGCAAAGACCGATACTTGATCAACTGATACACTTTAAGAAGGATGAGTAACACATTCACAGCCACACACTCATCCCCACACAGCCACAACCATATCCCTACCCCCGCCACATGATCTTCCTCATTATTGACGTGTGCCAACGCTTTTATAAGTTTCGAACTTACAAGTACTTGTTCATAATACATACCGTCATAGTAAACTCGGTAAATCCAGGTTTACCCAGCCTATCCTATCTGTGTATCTACAAATAACATGCATAGGTTGTCCAGAATCAGTGGAATTGCGCTTCAGAAACATCCCCAGACACCCTTGTTACATCACCACCAACATCTCTCGGTCTTCAGAAGCATCCTCGAAGGATTTCTCTACAACCCTTCATGATTGACCAGATCGGACAAAGCCTCCTAGAACATGACACTAACTCCATAATCTAAGCCCTACCACCCATGCTCCTTCTCTTCATCATGTCCTGTCATCCTGTTATACTCCTGTACAGTAAGCACTCAACCGGGCAATGCTACATCCCATGTATTGTATCCCAACAGGCTCAGTGGCCAAGGGTTGGCCAAGAAAGCACCGCCTTGTGCGGATCATGTATTGTTCACAGTCCCCGGGCGATTCACTCTTACATCGACTCATGATTGGTGCAGGATCCCGAGTAGTAAAGACAGGGACTCAACATGACAGTGTTCCAAGAATCGCCATCGTAGTCCTTTATAAGTAAACTGTTTGTCTCAGCGCTGCATTTTCCCGTTTTCGTTCTTTCTTCCTGCATCTTAGCCTTTCCAATCTATCGTTCTTGATCATATCTTATCAGATCCTAGTCTATCATCATGCAGAACCATAGTACGTCCCTTCCATATACTCCCCAAGCATCTATCTAACCGACTTCATAGACGTACCCAACAACGACATCCCCATGCAACAGCAGGATCCCATCCAGCAATACCCAATCCAAAATGATCACCTACAACAAGATCCCAAGCAGCCTCCTCCAACATACAACTCCGCGCAGAATAGTTCACCTCTTGCCAACCCGCCCATGGTGAACAGTTCACCCAACACCCCCATCCAACACCACCAAGGTCACCCTCCTCCACAACAACCCTACCCCCAGAATGGAGCTGGCTTCATCCCCCAGCAACAAAGCATCCCTATTGGCGCCCTACAAAGCCAGAGCGCACCGGTTATCTGCCCCTCCTGCGGAGCCAGAGCCATGACTGTTACGACACCCGAGTCTGGAGGATTTACACAGCAAGTATATCCATCTACAAACAAAAACATGAACTAACATGACCGCAGTGGTATCGCCGCACTCGTTTGCTTTTTCACATGCTTGGGTTGCATCCCATACTGCATCTCATCGCTCAAAGATGTTCACCATCGCTGCGGTAACGTATGTCAACTCCCCCCGCCCCCCGAAAAGGAGTGTCTTTGGTACTAACGTTCGACAGTGTGACATGCCTTTAGCTACGTTCCATAGAAGCGGTCGTACAGAAATCTCAGGCCCTCGAAAGTAGAGCTTTGAAGCGCAGGATGTCTCGTAAGGAGATGAGAGGAATTATCTTGTGTCGGTGGGATGTTAGATTGCTGCTCTCTTTTGTTGTTTTTAGTTAAGATACCACGAATATACTGTTTGTCTTGTCATGAACGCCGTACTGCTCAACCGTACTCTGTCTGCCCTGATAGAAACGCAAACACCTAAGCGGGTTGTACACGTACCATGGGATACCATAGGACTAACTCCATGTCCCACAATGCACATCTAGACCGTCCATACATCATTTCTATCAACTTCTCATGTGTCCTTTTTCTCATAGCTGCCCATCATATACGCCATCTAGCAGAGGCCAGCACAAATGCCACCTCAAATAATATCAAACTTTTCATCGTCCAGATCCATGCTGTCGTTTGTTCGTGGTGCGCTTCCGATGGCAGCCCAGCCGCTCTTTACCGGCGCTTGTCTAGCGGGTTCCTGCTTGACAGATTCCCGTTTGACAGGTGGTTGTACAACCTCCTGCTTCACCTCCTCAGCTTCCTCCTCGGCTTCCTCCTCTTCTTCCAATTCCTCTTGTTCTTCATTGGCACCCTCTTCACCCTCTGCGTCTTCGTCCTCATCGTCATCGTCCTCACCTTCTCCATCCTCGTCGTCATCGTCATCGTCATCACTCGATTCGCCAGAACCGTCGCTGCTAGCATCGCTCCCGGGGTCGTAGTCCTCTTCATCCTCATCCTCGTCATCTTGCAACTGTTGTTCAACCTCGAGCTGTGCCTTTTGTAGCTCGCTCATGTTTTCTTGCCCAGCGTCATCCCCAGCTGCGTCACCGTTCTCTGCCCCTTCGGCGCCCTTCTTGGGTCCTCTGTTCTCAGCAAGCTCCAACTTGGCCTTTCTCTGCTCAGCCATGCTGCGGTCTTGAAGACGGTTCTGCCTGATATAATCATCAATACCGCCGTAGTCTTCCTGGTCCAGCATAGAAAACTCGATCTCCTCGGTAGCTTCACCATCGTCGGCAAAGACTTCAAAGGCAATGTTAAACGTCCGTTGAAGAATGTTGGTGTAGCTGGTTGATGCAATGCGGCTTAATGGAATGAACATGAGAGGCTTCTTGTAACCCCAGAAGATACCCGTCTCGAGAAAGAACAGGTAGCCATCCTTAGATCCCCGGAAGGCCTTGACGTGCACGGCCTTTTCATTTGCTCGATGAGCCTGACGAACCACACTCTGGAATTTATTGGGGTTGGCAGAAACAATGTCGACGTTGTTGCCAGCAGGCTTCAGATACCGGTGGAACGCCCAGTGGAAAAGAGTCTTGTAATCATCTGAGACGGCAGCTGCAGATATAGACTCAACACCTCCGATCGTGCCCTGCTTAGGCGCGGTCGCAGGGATCGTAAAAACAAGAGGTTCCTCAGTTGACGGGTTGGTTTTTGAAGGGAGGCATGTGCCGCGGGGGAAAAGAACGTAGTTGTGCTGGACCTGCGTCTTGTCGGGGACGGGAAGGCAAAAGGCGTGTTCTAATCAGGTCAGAAAGAGAAAGCGTGCGAATGTAAATTGAGAAACAAGCATACCAATGTCCCTCCATTTGTAGGTAATGTTGGGGATTGGCGCCGTGGTGCCAGGGGCTCGTGCGTATAGATGGTTTGCTGTAAAGCATAGCTCGAACTTCTTCCTCTGGGGCACAGAGACGGAGATTTCCTTGATTTCCAGTAGGACTGGTTCGTCCGCGGCGTTTGTCTCGAGTAGTTCGCGCGCGTTCTTGTCCTTACTACTCGTACCATTGGTTGGCTGTATGTCGACCCTCCTCTTCTTGTGCGCCGGTTCGTCATCCCCGTTTAGTTGGCTGTAGACATGGTGCGCAATGTCATTAAAGAGAGAGATTCGTGCAGGCGTGTCTGGCGGAAAATCATCAGCATTGTTTACGTTTCAGGGGTTGAACAGGACTTAATTACCAGCAGCTTTCTGGATGTTGATAAGGATATCTGGCCGAGCTTGAAACACGGAGACAAGTTTGTCTGAATCCAGCACGGGTGCCATGATGTGAGTTTTGTCTATCCTGAGGTTTTGTAGAAACCTCGTCAAATTTTGTTGTGTCGAATCTGAGGTTGAAAGAAGAGAGTTTTTGTTGTTGGTTCTGTGGCAATGTATTGGATTGATTGGCCTAAACACACGCGCGCTCAATCCGTCGTCATGATCAAATTTCTGGGGAGTTTCTAAGGCTGAGACGATAAGATAAGAAATATACTGTAGTGATAAAGATGGTGAGCTGAGCGCTTAAGTCATGTCAATGTCAGATGATTCAGCGTCACTTCTGCAGTTTTTAGTGGACGTGGACGCTGAAAGAAGGTCAGGGGTAGCGCCACAGTGCCACAAATGCCACACGGTGCGTACCTGACGTCAAGGCAGCTCAGCCAATGCCCCGCGATAGCTTCACCTCTTTTCCCGTTGATTGGGGATCAGCAAGAGAATTACTGAGAGTGTGGAAGTTGCCTACCAAGAGGATCTGGTCACTTCAAGATGGCGACCCCGTTTCCAAATCTCTACACTCATCGCAAAGTTGCCGATGCTTCAGCAAAAGCTTGTGACATTTGCTACAAATCAAGCACCTCTGTTTTAATCACGCCAGATTCAAAGGTACGTTCCACCCTCATACCCATGTCCTCTTGTACATCTACTGACCATTAACAGGACTTCTTCTTTGTCTGTCCCTTGCATCTAAAGGATAAGTATTTTTGCACGCCAAAGATTGATGAAGATGCTCTAAAGGCGAAGCGAGAAAAGGAGTTAGAGGAGGAAAAGGAGCGGGTGAAGAAGGAATACGAGGAGAAGCAAAAGAAGAAGAAGGAAAAGGAGGCGAAGAAAGACGACAAAGACAAAGATAAAGACAAAGAGAAGGATAAGGATGATAAAGATAAAGACAAGGACAAAGACAAAGATAAGGAGAAGAACAAAGATGAAGAGGTAAGTGACTGACGAAGCCACTTATTTGAAAGTGAATGAATCGTGCTAACGTAGTCAACAGAAAGAAAAGAGCCCTACCCCTGAACCAGAACCGCGAATTTTCGAGTTGAAAAGGTGACTCCCCCTTTCTATTCTACCACTGCTTATATTGACTATTCTTGCAGCGCCTTCTACCAACAGAGATTACTCAAGAAGAGAAAAGCAGAAGCCGCGAAGGCCGACAGGGAGAGAGCTTCAAAGCCGGGATACTTCCCTTCTGTTCCTAGCGATATGCCGAGTCGATGAGGGTGTGTTGTGTGGGGGATGAAGGAGTATTGTTCAAGTGTCTGTGTAATGGGCTGGGGGGTTATATCGCCTTGTTGAGCGATGGGTTTTGCTACATTATGCAACTACCTGATGGAAACTGTGGACGACGTTGAAATGGAAGTCTGAAAGGAAATTTGCGACTCAGGGGCTCGACATGTTAACGTTTGTCGACCCGTCAAAGGGGGTGCTGCAGCCTCTCGACTTGAGGTTTACGCTGGGAAAGGTGTAGATGCTATGCTATCTGACGGTTGAGCGTGGTGTTTGAGGGGAAATTTGATTGTGTACACGAAGCCAAGGAGTTGTTTGGACAGCATGCGCGGATAGACGTCTGGTTACATGCCTTCACATCCGGGATATCAAGTACGGGCTGGTTCAAGCTGACTGGAGTGTTCTGTGACATGAGTTGGAACAACCTAACCTGTTGTCCCTTAATATTCTAAACATCGACACAGGCCTTAACATCTCCTCTACATTGGCAAGTTGTTCATTGTATGGCAGCCACGAGGCCATCTCATCGCCGGAGACAGACCTGAGGATAGAGTCATACATCGACGGACTCCGTTTTGACATGAGCACACTTCCGCACGGACTCAACACTTGGTCAACATCACGATACAAAAGGAGAGGATGTCGAAGGGTAACAGCTAGAATTGTTCATCGTCTTAGATATGGAAGGTTATTTCCCTCTCCGTGATGTTGTCAAGTTGGTCGAATCTATACAACTTCCCCTTAACCTATACACCTCCGTCCGAGTTGGTCTTGGGCAGCGAGACAACATCAGTTTCACCAAGCATAACCCTACAGGCTATGCTGGGGATGCCTGTATAGCCCAAAAACTGCCCATACAGTCTGAGCCGTCCTGTCACTGTCTTTAGCATACAACACGTCTATCCTTCCAGCTATCCCAACTCATCACCACATCGCCATCTCAAACCTGTCACCTTATAATCACTCTCATCCTCATGAACCATCCCATCAACCTCCCACACGGCAACTGCCGTTCCCGAACTCCCCTCAACCCTTTCACAGGATCCTCTTCCCTGCTCTCACAGACGGAATATCCCACGTTAGCCCTGACGGGATTTCCTTATCCCAGCCCCCCTTGCGAAGTTGTTTTCAGACATGCCATGTCCTTCTTTTCTCTCTGCCAAAGCCGATGTTGTACCGGTTGTTTACACCCATATACTCTACACACCCTCTTTTTGTAGTTATTCATCCTGCAAGACAAGAGACTTGGAGGGGCCATGTGGTGTTGTTGCGCGGGTGGATTCTTAGTGCTTACTTTGTATCGTGAGGTGGTACCGTACTACAATCGGCTTTTTTTTCCTTTCCGTCCTTTGCTTCGCATTGGCATCCGTCTCTCCCTCTATTATTCTTCCAATTTTTGTTATTATCGAATAGTTAACATCGTTATATTTGCAGTCGTCTTGTTATAATTCGTTGAGCCTGAGACAACCCCCGTTGTACCCATCTCACTCACTCTACGCAACAACTCCCACAAGACCTCTTTCAAATAACCCGCAACCCTTGTTTTGCAAAGAAGCGGTGTCCTTAACAATTTTCTCGATCCAAGAAAGCACTGTCCTAGAGTTTGCATCCTGACTAGAACAGAATCCTATGGGTTCACAACCCTGGTTCCTCATACTACATGCCAGTGATACCGCATACACCCCTCCCTCTGCCCCCTTCCGTGAACTGACGGAGCCCTTGGAGAACAAAAGCACTGTCGGGCGAGAATACCTACTACGGGCTGGGAGGGATAGTCAGAACTCTAATTGGTAAGAACTGGATGCGGGTTTGCAAGTCCCCGAGGGCCGAGGGAGGGTATGGTATCGTGGGATGAGAGAGAATGCTGCGCTGTTCGGCACGCCATGGTTACGGCTGCATGAGGTGTTGATACAAGAAGGATAGTGTAGAATGCGTGAGTTATCAGATCATACCAAAGTCCATACTGAACAGGTGTGAGTTCGTTTTGCGTGCCAATGGTGATGTTGGAGGTTGCATCTGTTGGCATGAGTTGTGCATGTCACTGAATTACTGGGCTTCTCCGTGACATTGGCAGCCTGACGCCCGATATTGCTGTCAAAAAATAGAACCAATTTGTATAAGGTTATTCAACATGCCGTCTAGTCTCGCTGTCAATAATTAGCCTTGACGTAGGACCTCGATCCCCATATCGGTAGACAGACAACCCTACCTCTCTCTCATCGCACTGCTACTCTACAATAAAACCTAGCGACTCGGCACTTGGCGATATTCAGCCAAGGCGTTCAACCTCAACTGCCTTTTTCATGTCTGGACCTTGTTAGAAGAGGGTAGAAGAGAGGTACTTGTCCATCTTTCGATGGCAAGTACTTCATTCCTACACCCCTCGCAATAGAATATCACAATCCCAATACCATACGAACCAAATACGCCCCTCCAATATCCCACAAATATCCTTGTTTACATGGAAATGCCATCCTTTTCCATAATCCTCTGTCTACACGCCCCTGATCCTAGACATAAGGCTGACAGACTGTTCGGACGTTTATACAGAACCATCACACACCATCTCATTTTTTCTAAATAGATCTTCTTGATCAACATTGAACAGTTCAGTATCATAGATGTTTCCCTCGCATGGGCATTCTTAGGCGAATGCATGAATCTCAGAGAGGAAATAGTGTCAGTGAGGTTGGAAGACATGCAGAGTAAGCGGGATAATTGACTGACTGTGCATCACAGCGGAAATGGCATAAATGACCTGACATCAGTTTGTGATTCAACTGTTGCGTTTTTTTTATGAATACGTAAAAGCCATGGCTTGATTTACTGCTTATATGGACCAAACAGGCATCATGCTGCGAGATGATGATTAGCATGAGGAGTCATTATACATGGCACATTTTATTTGCACGTCACAATATCAGAAAAAAGGTTCGGTGTTGTGAAGGAATGTCAAGCTTGCTAGAGCACGAGGGAACCGAGAGGACCAATAAATGTAGTGGACAAAATATATCCCATGTTCAAGGACAGGTTACCCATGAAAAGCCATAGACGCTATTCCCGCCGTATGAATCATACAGTATCCTTGTTCCTTGATCAGTTTAATTACTGCGAACTAGAAAACTACTAGATCCCGTTCTATTCTTTTCCCAATTCATCCATCTACAAGAAACTTCATATCAGAGTGACCTTATCTATGTTCCGAACACTCAACTTGAGACTCACACGTTCAAGGTTTACTAAATATAAGTTGACATAAGTTTCACAGCCTCCCAAATGGGGAAAAAAGTAAGCAAACACGCTCACGTCCCAGGTATTGACGACTGGAAATGAAGAGAGAGAAAAAGAAAAAAAAAAAGAAAAAAAAAGGAAAAGTATGGATGTGTCAGATAAATTAACATCCCCTCTTTTCTCCAAGTCCAAGTCCCCTTTCAGCCTTATGACCCCGCGACAATGACCTACACACACCCTCTTCTACACAATTACAGTACAAGTATCTTTTGACTAGCAATCCTTTTTCCTTTTTTTCCATGCGCTAAATGAGGGAAAGATGTAATAAAAAAAAATATAATGATATCCCTTGAGGGATGACACACCCCAAGACAAGCCGTTCTACGTCGATGTATATCTATACCTCTCACTCAATCACTCCTCACCGTACCCACGACTTTTTAGTGCTGATTCTTTCTCATCAACGAGGGGCGTGTTCTCGCTCCATCACATCACATCCTCGGACTTTAGATCTACACAGAAAACCCCCGCCTTCCCAGTTCTATCATTCCCATATTCGACATGTCCCCGAGGACAACTCCATGATGATCAAACATGTCGATTGTTTCTTTTTTTTTTTTTTTTTTTTTTTTTACATTTTTTTTTCTTTTTTCCTGTCCGTTCCATCTAAAACCACATAAGAAACTCCTTGTCGTTGGTTTAGTATCCCTTGACCTCTTCGTATATCTTCACATCCCATCCCCCTC
>JABFFC010000522.1:0-34907 GCA_013623535.1 Fusarium penzigii
GTCGAAACAAGTTGTTAATGGGTCGTCAAGCAGCTGATGGAATTCCTTCAGCATTTCGTCCTTGTCCTTACGCGTAAGTTCTTCCCACATCTTCTGGGAGATTGCAAATGAATTTGTCTTTGAAGATAGCAGAATAAAGGGTAATAAGCCAGCGTAAGGACCACATATCTTAATCCACTGTCTGCCCTTTTGGAGATGGTAGTGTATATTCTCAACCCCGTATCGCTCGGCACGAGCGTCGAGATCGTCATGGCTGGCCTGATTGAGGCCTTTGGTGTTCTTCTCCATGTCAACAGCCTGCGCAAGATAGACTTGTGCGTGGCGAACTCGAAATTTCGACAAAATTGACTTATTCGTGTCTTGCTTTAGGCATATTATCCGCTCGTCGATAGAATCCTGAGGAGTGGGGAAGGCCGAATGAACGGATGCGAATTCACGTGTCAGAGTGAGCAGCTGCTTGACCGCCACCATGCTCCGTATCGAGGCAACTCTCACAAGTACTTTTACTTGTAATGAAGGCGGGTTGGCTCGGTTGATCACTGGAATACTGCATAGTCGATCCGCGTCCTGGGCGCGCTGCGTTTCTCGGTCCAGATCCTTCTTGTCCTGGGTGCATGTTCGGGTTACCATTGATCGGTCAGGGTGTTTGCAGGGGGGCCTTTTTCTTTCCATACTCTGTACGAACGACGATGCTCGACGTGGAGGAACAAGTGTAGCGCCCAGGTTCTTGTAAGCTGGCCCTAAGCCACATTCTTCTTCACAATAATGAAGGGTTTCAATAAACAGTCGATCATCTGCGTGTAGGTAGTTCATAGATCGAGCAGCGCAAGGCCCGTAGTTGACGATTCCATGAAACTCTCCTGGAAGAGTGCAAATAGCCTCACCCTGCCCAACGACCTCGATACGGTACTTGATGCCTTCTTTCTCGAGCTTGGAAGGGGCGATCATGAGATTCTGGTGACCGATCGCCTGACTGCAATCATTGCAGGCCCAAACCTTCCCAGCAAACTCCTCAAACTTAGTTCTATGCTCCAGGGAGATGATAAGCCATAGCTTGTAGCCCGGTCCCAGATAAACCTCGTTATAGGACCGAAAGCCATGAACCAGACCAGTTCTTGGGTCTCTAGATGTACCATCTTCGCAGTGAATTCTATTAGCAGAAAGACTGAGTCCAATGTGATGGGACTGCGTATGTAGATCAACGAGGTCAGGATTGCCTAGAATCGCAGGTCCGGGGATAAGCGGATTGCTAAAACATTGGTCGAGGGCGGGCATATGACCAGTGAGGTATAGAATATTGCCAGTTGGTGGATTCTGAATTATGCCCTCGAAGATGTCCCTGGCCTCATCTGCGGTTGGTCTCTTGATTGGATTATCGAAAGCTGTCCAGTCGATGCCAGGCTCGTCGTGTGATATGTTGACCTTGACAAAACCTCTGGTTCCTCGGTCACGCGAATACTCGATTGATTTGAATTGCAGCTCACTCGTGCCGATATTGTCTTGAAGATTTTGCAGGGTGACGCCACTTGCTGGCACCGAGAAGGGCTTGCTGGTTAGCTGCTGAGTACTGGCCTTCTCGAGCGCGGCGATGAGCATCTCCCCCATATCGTCTTGTGACAGGCTGAAAGTGGATGAGAGGTTCACTGTTGAGATGGCCGTGTCTGCTGTCCCAGTATCTGACATTGTCGCCTCGGTCAAGTCGCTACCGGCACTTGTAGTGGCATCACTTGTGGCCTCCGCATCGATGTCAGTACGGTCACTAGCATCTTGGCCTGCGAATTGCGTATCATTGGCGTGAATTGGGGTTGTGATTGTGGCTGTGGCTGTGGTTGTGGCTTGTGATGCACGGCGACTTATTGGAAACGGTCCTGGGGCCCCCGAGGCATCGGACCGTAATGTTTCATTGACGACGACGTCCGTCATAGGTGTGCCCAAACTCACTAAATCGCTTGGCTTTGGAACATCTCCGCTGCACGGTTCATCTCGCACCAATTCACTGGGGATGGTGTCTGACATATTGTTGCCCGGCATGGCGCTGGAAATCGAAGTGAAGCCAGACGCGTCGCGCCTTCGAATTTCTGCCGAAACGGTTTGTATGTTGGACTGCAACTCTTGCCACTCTTTCCGCCATTCAGTTTGCCAGCCTTTGAAGGTATCAATGAGATTCTTGGCCCATCCAACCTGCTGATCGTGGTCATGGCCTCGTCTCCTGCCTCGGCCTGCTGACCGGGTAGATGGTCTGTTTGCAGCTACTGGCATCTGTCGTTCAATCCGTTGTTGCATGTCTGAGATGGCAGTGTCATATTGATCCGCCATCGCTTTCGCTCTGCTCATGATTTGGCCAAGCATGGAGGACAAAGAATCTTGTTCGGACATGGTAATAGATGAGACGGTTGGTGTGCTCGAACCTGGCCAATCTTTCTGGGAACGGGAGGGGGGCGAGTTATTTCTTATGTATGTTTGGTGTCCGAGGATTATCCGATCACAACCCGGTATTACCCTGGAGGATCAGGGAGCACTTGTAAGTTTATCGGGCGCCTGACCTTGGATTGTACAAATAATTGCAGTCAATCAATTTTGAATCAAGGATCTGAAGCTTAGAGTGTGGTTCATGTTGATATGTTTCGTTTTTTCATTCATGTTCGTGGATTTTCCCCCTCGAGACTGACTCTTCAAGCTCCTGCAGAATTCGTATGGCTGCCCTCCTTCCTTAATCCGTCATCTTTCTCCTTTGACAATTTTATCCTTTGGCAATTCCTTAACCCATTGATAATCCGTAGGAGCATCATTTTCATTCCCCATATAAAGTTGTCTTTTATCGTTCTGTATTCCACAGACAATTTTCTTCTTCTCTTCCAGTTTCCATTCAGTCTTCTTCAATTCATCTTTGATGTCAGCCAAGGAGACCGGGACATAAGCAACGTCTACTCCATCAAGCTTGCTCTCAGTACTCGCGAGAACTTTATCCGATTCGATCGCTTTCAAAGTCACTGGTCTCACTATTAACTTATTTGCCAGATCAAGAATGGAAAGTTTTGCGTACATAGAGGCAATAAGACTGCTATGGCGATACAAGTCTTGCTTTGGGAGGTATCTGGTGCCGACATTGTTGAGAGAATTGTTGGATGTCGAGGTAAACATTAAATTCGGCGGTGTAAACCAGGTTTATGTACTTTAGTGAATTCTTGACTCTTGCATGTGATAGGGTGTCATGCATTCATTCTCGCATACAAAGGACAGTGGCTTGATAATTACCACCTCCTTCTTATCACTACATACACGCCTCTATGTACAGGTTTTCCCATCCTGCTGTCTCATACGGTGCATAAATCCCAAATAGTGTGTTTTCACGATAAACAGCGTTTCCAAGACGATTCTCTCCAGCGATTAAGTATTTAACTATGAGCTCGCCCCAGCATTCTGCCGCTCCCAGCAAGTAATCAGCCATGGAACCGTATAACAGGGACGAATCGGAGCTCCTGCAGGGCTTCGAGATCGACAAAGAGACCTTACAACATTCTGTCCTATACTTCAACGGAGTAGATCAAGATGGTTTACGTCAAAGGGAATGGTGCCCACTTCCACTGAATGAAGAACAGGTTAGCAAAATCTGCGAGTAGGTCAGCTCAGTACCGTATATCTTAAGAGTCTAACAATATACAAGGTCACAGTCTTCAATCATCGTACTGTATTATTCAACCCTTGACAGCGAACGACAACCATCTTTTATTCCCTCGACAGAGTATGCTATCCAAGCTCGAGTCCAATGGCTGACCGATGTGTCGGTGTGGTTCACCAAATTGGGATACTCGATCGCCGACGGCGAACCTATTCACTCACGTCCTTATACAGACTTTTATCAAGGAATAGAATCCTTTGTGGAAGCTTACATGGAAGACACGTACACCTACGGACTGGCTTTCCAAATACGAACTGAGCTTAGGCAAGCTTGCTGGACGCCGCAGTTGTGCCAGTAATGCCACCAACTCTTTTCTTTTTGATCTTTGCTAATATGTTTAGGCATAAGCTCGTGTTCATACCTAAAAACGGAGGAAACCTTAGCTAGTAGGTCTTGCGTGCCCTCGTTAGTTGGATATTCTCGGTGGCTAGCCATTAACTCGCACTCTTTTCCTATCTTACACGTGAGACCAAAAAGAGTGAATCGAATGGCGAGAGAGGGAACTAGTCAATCACCTAGCAGTACTGAACTGGCAGGTGTTTATGGGGTCTTGAATGTGCTTTATATATTAAAACTCTTAGTTCCTAAATAATCCACATCCCTCCTGCATATTTGCTGGAAGCAGGTCAAAACTAGAAGCCCATCCTTCGCTTGGCTTTGGCTATAGCACAGTCGGCGAAAGATGGGAACCGGGCCGTCTAAGTTGCGTCGAAACTTCAAGATAGATCCGGACAGAGTTTAAGGAAACTTTGAATGCCTGGGAGCGAACATGTCCTTTCGGGCGGCTGCTGCATGGAGTCGAGGCGAGGCCTGAGCACGACGCCTTGATGCTGAGAGTTGACTGCTTCTTGTTGGGCCACATGAACCTCATTCCCAATGCCTGGGAGTATGCTCGCTCCAACCAGGTTAGGGTCAGGTGTCGGCGTGTCACTTTGACACTGAGAATACGCAAGGCTTTTGGAGGGAGGATTGGGAGGGATGTATTGTGGCTTTCCCATTAACCTGTGACTTGGTTAGTCTCAAGTAAAAGTAATTATGAAAATCCTCATACCGTGTGTAACGTTTTCTCAAGCTTGGAGCGTTTCGTCCAAGGTCCTTAGATATTGCCATGAACGTTTTCCCATTTGCTCGACCCTGTATTAGAAGATCATCTTCATTTTTACTATAGTTGGGCGGATTGGGATTGGAGCTAGGTCCTAATCTGTGATTTAGTTAGTCTCAAGGAATAGCAAGGGCAAATCTCCATACAAATAACGGTGACGATACCGACAGGTATTGACAGTTCGCTTATCGAGCAACTTGACAATTTCCCGCCACGTTTTACCCTCCCTTTTATACTCCATCAAACACTCATCTTCCTGTGGCTCCCAGGATTTATCATGTCTATATTGCAATCAGCTCCAACATAGGGCGTATATAAACGACTAGTAATTCTCATACCTGGGATTTAGAATATGGTAACGTTGTTTACAGTTATCGAGAGTTCTTTCTGGGAAGCGCGCAGCTATATCTACCCACTTCATCTTGCTTTCTGTAAGCTCCTTTAGGAGAGCATCTTCCTCAGGCGTCCAGTGAGGCATAATGTTTAATTATCTTTAAGAAAAAGAGGTCGGATGTGTGTTATGTAAAGAGGACTGAATGCTGATCTGTGGTAGTGGGCGAGTGAGGGGACACAACTATATGTAGAGAAGTTGATAATGTGATATGTTTTCCCCTGAAATTTATGGCTGCATCCTAGCCTCTATATTAATTCAGCATCAAATATGCTTTTTCCCCTGCTTTATCACTTTCCTCCTTACCCCCTCAACATTGGGATTTCTTATCCCCACACACTCTTTACTTTGTCAGCTTCTTCCTCCCAGGGAACAGGCTGAGAGGAACGAACCCCACCACCCACGCATATTAGGGGTGTGTGTGTGTGCATGCATGGGTGGGTCTGGGGACAAGCCAACAACCCGGTTGCAGTGCAATGGTTAGAGGAGAGTCTACCTACTTTGTTTGAGGGTGGGCAAGGAAAATTGATGGAAGGCTGGATGCTCCTCTGGATGGTGCAACGCATACCGGTTTGTGGGGGGGGGGGAGTCCCTACGCTCTGATTAGTCAGTTAATATCGACCCTCAGAAAGAATGGTAGTTAAATCAGTATGTCCCTTAATAGATTTCCGAGCTGACATGATCGCGACCCGTAATAATAAAGTGAAGGATTCAGAGAAGGTGTTGGATGCCGGAGGGTTCTCAGTATATATAATAATCGTTGCCAACAAATAGCTCTTCGACGCGGAACTCATCACACTTGGCACGCGGTCAGTGTAAGTAGCAAGGCCCCTGAGTAAACACCCGGCAGTCCGCGAGCGACTAGGCCGATCCCGCTCGATGGTACCTGGCTGTTAGACGTCTGTACCTACAATTTGTGGAGGATGGCAAGGACGAGCGACCCACATAGTGCGCCGCAGCGGCAGCCCCCAGTAACAAGCAAAGGTGGAGGAGGGGTGTAGCTATATGCCACACAGGGATGCTTCACAGAACACACAAGACACAAATGCGAAGAATGCTTAGAGCAGCACAAGTTCATACACAAAAAAGAACCATTATACCCTCGTATGTCCTGCAGAGAGTATGAGGATTTGGTCGTGCAAGTTTCGGCTTGCGCGAGTACACATGCCATCCCCCCTATCCTTAATCTTCCGGCAACCTCACAGTGTCGAGGACTTCCAAAGGACACCAACCCTTGCCCAGACTCCAGACATTCACCCCTAGATACAGTAGGGCTTCTTCATCAAACAGTCCGATAACGATATTCTTTTCATCTCCCATAAGAATATGAGCATTATTGGCAAAGACCACAGGGAAGCCACTTTAACTGGTGCTTATCATTCAAGTCTTTCCGTGTCCAAAGCACCCTCCCCGGCACATCAATGGTTGCTGGCGGAATGACACCCAGTTGTTCCGTCGTCCGTCAGTGCGTCTCGTATTTACATTGATCATGTAATATACTCACCTAGTTCATAGAAAACGTCTTCAGTCATAATTGTATATTCTTCTTCGGCGCTGCACTGGTTGGTGTGAGTTAATGTCTCCATTAAAAATATCAGGCTGCAGTTAAAATCCATAAATGCACTTTTGCCTAGGGGGCCTCTGCATAAATAGAGACGGGGGAATATGGGAGAGAGACAATAAGAGAAGGGGATGAGGGGTGGGCTGTCTAGGGGAAAGGGCGAGTGTCTCAATGAACTGAGTGAAGATCCTTCTTCACCGCTGGTCTGATCAGCGAGACAAGGCAAGCCAAGATGGACGTTGGTTGTCGTCTCTGACGGCTCGCGCTAGTAGGGGTTAAAGGCGAGAAGGGTGTGACCTGGCTACGCATGGCTAGGGTGTGCAGGTCGATACATCGCCGTTCCCTCGACTGCAAGTAAGCAGCCTCGCTATCCGAGTTTCAGCACCTCCGACCATAACGTGGTTGCTTCTTCTAGCATTCAGCTGCATAAGGACAATACAGGAAAGAGGTACCCGGGGACTAATTTGAGACCGGTGGTGAGTGGACAGACTCCTGTCACAAATACTGGCCATCCCCGACTGGACTCCTCCGTCATCTCACTTCCTTCGTCAACTCCCCCTTTCTACAAGTTTACACCTTCATACCTTCAGACACATTGATAGTTCAAACCGTCTCAGAGGAACTCCCAGAGGGCCAAGGTGAAGACAAATTTCGAAGGATCTTCGTCGGATATATTACCTAATTCACTTTTAACATTTGTTGAGGACATCGAACTCGAGATGTTCAGTTATTCCTCAATACGTATAACGTGTAAAATATTTCGTACATAGCCTCAACCTTTCAAGAAACCAACCCAACGAACTGGGCTGATAACTGACAGGCATACCTCGTTAATAGAAGAGAGGGGTTTGAGAAAGTAGCTAGACGTACCCTAGCCGTAAAATTGGAAATTAAATTATTGATTTCTCCAGCCAGTCGATCAACTCGAAGTACCCATGTTACATTCACCAATTTCAACTTCCCGCCAAGCCTGATGTAGCCCATCGATCAAGTAATGCACCCCTCTTGTTGCTTACACCAATATGCGAGGTCAACCGGTTCATTTATGCGACATGTCAGCAAATGCAGTCTCACCGGCGAGGGTTTAATCCTTACAAACCTAGATGTCTCAACCTTAGACGGCAAATGGCATCCGTCAAGTTCTCTCCATGCATCTTGGTGCAAGTGCTATTTATCACAGCTCAATTCATACTTCCATGTTGTCTATGAACAATTTACATTGACTGGACGAAGTATAAATAAAGGCCGGCCACCTTATATCAAACCGTCAACCATCCCATGTTCATTTCAGCAGAATGCACTGGACCTGTACTTTCAAAGCCTTCCATCGATATATCTTACCAACCTTTCCCATCATACTTACATACAAGCTCAGCCGGCTTCTTCGTCAATATCTCAACAAAGGCAGCTTCACGGATGAGGATTATGTCCTCGCGGGCTTGATTCACATACTAGGTACCTCGGTATTGCACAGCCGTGAATACTTGGAAAACCAAATGCTGTTTTTTCGGAACGAAAAACACTGGGAGACGATTTCTATTGCAAAGAAATATGCCGATGTTGGTTCTCTTGATCCTCAGTCATTGACAAGAACTCGACTCCTCCTGGCACTCTTTGATCTCTACAATGGGTATGACGCTTTTGAACACCTCAGATTGGCAGAACAACAACTGCGAAAGATGAGTAAACCAGATAGAGATACCATTACATTGTGGTTGAGCCTCTTCAACATCCGATTGTACGTATGCATCCTGAAAAAGGAAAGATGGAGGAGGCAACGTTCTGATGAATAATCCTATAGCGAATTGCTTCCGCTCTATTTCCCAGGGCATCCAATGTTTACAGGAAACACCCCCTTTCATAATGAGAAATACTTGAGTTACGATTTTGAACGGATCATAGCCACCGATACCATCCGCTTTCCCTTCTATTACCTGGCTTTGGCAGAGAACCGTCTCTCTTTCGAAGAATTCAGTCACGGCATCGCATCACACTCACTGCTTGACACTACAAAGTTAAAGCTGGCCAAGGCCAACCTCTTATACAACAAAAGCAAAAGTCAAACTAGACTATTCGCTCTGCAGAAATATTTGAAGGCTTCTGCATTCCTTAGGCCGTCAGATCGGTTGCGTGGCATAATTCAGTAAGTAAGCCTCCATGTCTCGATAGAATTAACTAACCTGCTTAGGGAGGCGTCAATTCTCAAAGAACTAATGGCTGAATGCCGTGAGGAGACAGACTACCGACTCTGGATGTATCACTCAGTAGAGATCGTGGATATATTGCATCGACTCAGTCCTTTAGCTTCTTGTTTCCTCGGTCTCTTTGGAGAGATTGTTTCTTGTCAAGATTCTGTGCAGTCGCGAGTACCTTCACGTAGGTTGCAAATGTTCTAGTGATATCGTAAGAAGCTGTGCGAGGATTTGCCACAAACATTCACAGATACATCACGATGGGTTTCCTCTGACGCAGATCACAACAATAACGGAATTTGCTGGAAGATAGACTACACTGCTGGGTTGAGAATGAGATTACTACTATGTAGCTGAGTTCATAGGTAATTTTAAATCACTCTCGACATTCGTGAACAGGTTGTGTCGTCATGGTGGGCTTCTTCGGTATGTTTGCGGCGCAGTTGAAAGGTTATTACCATCTCGTCCGATCCTCCACTTTGCCGGTCAGGGCTCTCGTGATAGTTTGTAAACCGCATGGAGGATGCATCACACAGTCGGGCTCATGGTCAGGTATGAGCAAAGATTTAAATGGTATTCAAGAATCTACTCGGAAAAGGTCTCCCCTTCTACGTAAAGAGTTTTCTTGCCACTTGCTTTGTCCCTTGGGATTTCTGGACCCTACCACCCCTCATCTTCAAAAGTACTTTCAAGGGGGCATCCCTTGAGTCTTTTTCCACCGATTCGTTTTTTCTACCGGGACGGCAACATATGTAATTTTTAATAAAGGTGTGATCCCCGCTTAGTACGTGCTTGGGAATTGGCCCCATTTTGTAACGTGTGTAAAAGGTGTAAAAGTCAAGTTTGAGAGCGGTTCCGGTTTTGGCATTATGAGCCCCTGTACCAGTCTATGATCGCTGATTGACCTAGAACTAGAAGCGGGGCCGGATTTTGTCTCCGATACGTGAGTAGACAGGTCACGTGGCGATAGGATCAGATAACGTATCATCTTCGGCTCATGGTTACTGGGCCAATTGTCATGGTTGATGACAAACATTTATACTTCGCATTATTATTATAATTAATAGTCTAGTCTACGCACTATGGCCAACGCCGCTGTTACCCCTCCTATGCGCGTCTATGGATGGAATGTTCATTTTCTTGCAGGCCTAGATGAGTTCTATTTCGCCGGGCTTTATCAGGCTCCTGATAGTAACTTGATAACATTTTAAGATGTTGTCGATGACCTGCGCCTTTGTTTTAATATACCTAGAGCTGAACTAGACCGTGATTTTTGGGACACTATCGCCTTTAAACTAGCCAATTCCCCTCCTGGGATGACGAGTGACCTGCCTTCTCTGGTCGCGGGAAACGATTTGAACCTCCTGGTCCCGGGCCTTCCAGCTTGTAGTCCTAAGATCTAGTCCGTCGTTAAGTATTATGTCATCTCGCACAGACCTTGCAATATCCCCTCTAAGAATCCGTTGAAAGACTATCTTAGTGGTTTGTGCTATTTTCCTGACTAGTGTCTTGCTTCTTCGTGTCTCATCCAAACTAATTGGCTGCCTTAAGAATAAGTCTTATATTATATAAGAAGCTTTAATTTAGATATACATAACATTTCTTTTTATTTACCTTTTAAGAAATAAAAAATACACACTCTTATTAAGTCCCTTATAAAAGCTCTATATAATAGACTTAAAAAAAGCAAAAACGCCCTTTATAAAGAGGTTAAAGGCCTTGTTTTAAAAAGCTTTGACTTTTAATATCAAAAACCATAGCTTTAATTAATTATTTTTAGCTGTTAAGTTATTTTCTTAATTCTATACTAAGAATTTGCTAATGCTTGTGATAATTTCAAATCCGTTATAATAAATAAGACTATACAACCTAAGCCATGAAGAATAAATCTGTTACGACCCTAGTAACTAGAAGCGGTCAGACCCGGCAGAAAACAGTCCCGCTGAAATATAACAACCAATGTTATGTAACACAGGAATCTAACGGCGGCACTGAAAATGACCAATCACAGAAGGATCACGTTGTAACGGATCACGACGATCCAGGATCACGGTGATCCTAACACCACACGATTCAATATAACATTCCACAAGTATATAAGAACTGCAGTCATTACCTTTAGATAGATATACCACCAGCTATCAATACAACTTGATTACCTGAAGTACCTTGAACGCATCTCATCTTACTTCACTATTATCAGACGTGACATTTATTGTTCAATCTTATTCGTACCTGTTGAACCGTACGCGGTCCAATAAGGATTTAGCAACGCGTTTAAACCAATAGCACCTCGTCTAGTGAAAGAGCCTTGTCACCTGATATAGTAGTACTCAAACAGGAATAGTGCAGCGGATAAGCCTACGATACAGAGCATTCTTAGAAGCGGGGTCACAGATAGAAGACAATCAATTCAATCACTGTTCGATGGTTCAACAGGGGCCAGAACCCAAGGCCCTATGTAAAAGGTGCCATTACGCCAGTCAATGGTCAGTCGAATGTAAATCTAGTCGTACCACTTGTTCGTCAAATCAAGTACGTGAGGTCACGAATGCGCCACACCAACCACTGGCACTTAGCGCGTATTGGTATTGATTGGTGGTGGGGTTTGGAACTCGATCGGTTGGTCTGCGGCACAGGGCTAACAATTTCACGAAAAGCCAAGGTTCTCCTTAAACCCCCGAGGAGAGGGCGAACGACAAGAGGAAAATGTGGTTGGAGTAGCTGCATCGCGATCGCCTGCGAAAAAATGTTAGATGCTTGCCAAGGTAGCATCCATAACACGTCACCAACGGGCGGACGCCTCCAGAAGGTGGCGCACCAGGTCCACAAAAGTTCGTCTGACTCTTTACTAAGTGGTCCTCGACCGCGGTCTTGCCTTCGTGCATAATTATTCTTAATCTAAGTATCCTCCCTATCCCGCGGGCAGCCCGCGGGCGACACGCTATGTTGGTCTTCTCTTCTCTAATTCTCGAGTGGTAATGGTCCAAATTTCTGGTGAAATGACTAGCCAGGCTCCCACTCTAGATTGGCCCAGCGTTGAGTCTTCCTATCCGCAGGTACAGCCCATCATCCAACAGCTTTCAGCTTACCTGGAAGCACCAGTAAGGGGCGCAGTGTCTATAGCACCTACTGGACTTGATGACGCCTTAGAAGCACTCGGTTCATCAGACGCCATCTCACACGCCTTCCAGAGTCAAGGATTTTGGCCCTGGCTAGCATATTTCCTGGCGACCAAGGACGCTGTCCAGTTTGACCGTCTATCCCAAACCTTGTCCGGCATTCCACCTGAAATCCTCTCTGGAATTGCTCGCCAGGTATCGCGGGCGCAGGTGGAATCGTCTCAAATCCAACGTATCCAGCACACGCTCTGGGCTGCCAAGCGTGGAATTCAACGTCGCAGTGAGTATCTTCAACTTATTGTCTTACGTCAATTCTCTAAACTTGTAGGTTACCTACAACAGGCAGGTATTTTCGACTTCCCATCCCAATCGTCGTCAACCGCACCTTTGTCACCTCTCGAATCGAACCCCCGAAAGCGACCGCGTGCTCAATCGCTGGATAACCTCGATGCACCAACGGGTGTGACTGAGCGACCCAGCTCGTACAACATGGTCTCGGAAAGCACACCAAGAGACGCTGCAAGCACAGACTGTTACCCAGCTGCTGGCCAGCCGACCGAAGAGCTTCAGATACTCGATAATACGAACCACCTAATGCCCAACATCGACCGGCGATATAGCTATGGGTACCCGAGCGCCAGCAACATACCGTCGGTCTTTGAATCAGATCTCGGTGACATGATTATTCGGAACGGTTATCATGCTTCGATTTTCGTATCAATACCGCCTGAACCAACTCGATGCCGACTCATCCTAGACGTAGAGGCCTCAGCGGTGGTGCCCCTCGCAATGAAGCTCTATGGCGCACATATTGTTGAGATGGAACAGCAGAGGGCTTTCCGCCTCCCGAGCGGAGCAAGCGTAGGAATTATGGGCACGGTGAAACTCATGAAGACTAGAGTCAGTCTCTGGGATGAATTATTGGGAAACTTGGTTGGTGCAGGAGTGCGAAATAGTAGTGAGCATATGGATGAAATCTTGCAAGGCATTGCGCTATCAAGATGTTTGAGCATGGAAATTCCTGGCGAGGCTGATCGTCCGGCCCGGATCAGTCTGGCGATGGACGAGTTCACTCTAGGGGATATAATCAACAAACTTTGGCCATCTTGAGATCAGTTGGACTCCTTCCTCCGGATCTCTCCTCCTGTTAAATAGGCCCACCAACCTTTCGGTATATCCCATTGTCCAGTGCTCTTCATTGCAGTCCATTCCTTAGCATTCGGTCCCTTGAAAAGAGCTGTACTATCTTTCCACAGCATCGTCTCTTGAGTGTAAACCTTTGGCCCGACTTGAGTCGCAGAACTCCACAGGGATTCATTAAGATCATCGCTAGGGTCCTGGTATAATTAGTACTAGACACATCGGAGAAGCAAGCTAGGTTGGGTTTACTTGCCATCTTGCCCAGAGGATGAAGTCGCTTGCTTGTTTTGGTTGCGAAGGTGACAACGAGAAATGATCGTCTTGGAGACCGTTTGCGTGGGGTGAGCCGCAATCTGGCGTTTTAGCTGACTGAGATAGTCTGGCTAGGTATCAACTTCTACGACAAGGCGCCTGTCAAGATGTGTCATTGAAGCCCGATCATCTTTGACGACCAGGGAACACATCGGGTCGATGGTATGTGTGTGGGGAGGATACTGTGGCTGAACGACAAGGATGACTAAAGAGAGTGGCTGTGGCGTCACCTCATATAAGCCCGCGGGCGTTAGACACAAAGTGCACTCAAGATACCACACCCCCTGCTCTGCCCGCGGTCGCGATAGTCACATTAAACCACACCCCCTGCTCTGCCCGCGGTCGCGATAGTCACATTAAACCACACCCCCTGCTCTGCCCGCGGTCGCGATAGTCACATTAAACCACACCCCCTGCTCTGCCCGCGGTCGCGATAGTCGCATTAAACCACACCCCCTGCTCTGCCCGCGGGCAGAGCAGGGGGTGCGGGTTTTCACACAAGTCTTGACCTTGCAGGAGCGATTGCGTAGACTATTGTCCCCCTTTGTAGCATCACTAATGGAAAGCCTGAGTATTCTCAAGATCAAATCCTCCAATTGGTTTCAAGCTCTTTCAGGCCGATCTCAAGTGCTTGAGGAACAGATTACATCAACCTGAGCAAGAGTGCCTTCGCAGCGATGTCTAAATGGAGCTGCCCGCTTCACCAAGCCTGGCTGCGTGTCAAGAGACCAGTGATATTAAAACTAGTTTTAATTAAATGCTACAGAAGAAAACAAACTATCACCAGGGCCAGAGACCTGAAGCTACATATCTAGTTCCAGTCGTTGTTAGTACTCCATGACTTTCATAACTCTGCAATCAGCAGAGTTACTTTGAGTTTCCCATCTTGTGGCCGCCTATTTCGGCTGGTAGTTGATTCAATGTGGTATAGCTAAGCTCGTAGGAACTCCTGGGCTAAGACAACAGTTGTTGCATGTCAACGTAACGCGGGCAGCGTGCATGCAACTAGGTTGTGGCTTTCTTCCACTTGAGAAGCCGAACAAAAGACCTGGATCCTGACGTGATCCTAGAACCGGGATCGATGGTTTGACAGGAACGAGATGTGTATTTTGTACCCGCTGCAATGTTAGTGTAAAGGCATTTAACCATATCAATTGCACGTTCCACGAATATCTCATATTTATCAGGTCAGCAGCTATAAGAATGCATCCCTAACCCAGACAAAATCTTCAATTCTATATCCGTTCTCGTCCATCTCTTTTACAACTGTGTTGTGAATACATACAGTATACTCTTACTGCAGCTGTCTGCCATAATCCCGCTTCCTCCCCCCCTCACCAGTCAACATGCCAGAGCAGAGTGAAAAGAACGATGGGTCTAGTTCCAATACTAAGCCTGCTCCCAGCCCTGCACCTGCACCAGCTCCTCCAACAAATGGCGAGAATACCTCGTCGAAAGGACATTTTGGTCAACTTCTGGAGCCATCAGAGGTGGAAATAGGATTCTAATTATCACAAAACAAAATGGTACGAACTACAAGAGATTCCAGTCAACTTTGTAGCTTTCTAATAAGGCTTAATACAGGCACTAAGATACGAGCAAGGGCTAAAAAGATGTGAGGAGCCTGTGGACATGCCCCGGGGACTAGAATGGGAAATAAATATTGTAGTTGCTAATTACAAAATGTATTTACTCTTATTTAATGCTCTCTGTACGGCTACAATTTATTGATCCTTAACCTGTAATGCGTTACAATGCTTATCCTTTCACGTGACTTGGATCAGATAAAGTTAGGACCAGATAATTCTGTCGGCTCACGAGTAACAAAAAAAAGAACCTTAGAAACGTCACATTTTAGAACAGTACTTGATGACCGGGCTTCGTGATAACGTATATAGCTCAGACTCTACTTGCTTTCGTTTTTTCTTTCCTTCTCTCACACACGTTGTCCTGCATTACGCACATTTATCAGTCAACATCCTTTGTAGATTTAGGATGCTCTTTCTTGGAAGCGAAGACGACCATCACGAGGAATTGCAGCGCTGTGCGATGCAGGTAAAATTTCGCTTCGACGATATGATTCCTGCGCCTAACATGCCTGGCGCCTTTCGACTTCCCATGAACCTTCTACCAGAGTCTGCCATAAAGCTTTTCAAGTGTTTCTATGACCATAAGGTATGTCTAACGCAAACTCCTGGATTACTGTTCTGATTTGATTGATAGCGAGGCGACATATTTAAATGGGCGACAAAAAAAGAGCTTCTTCTAGATAAATCGACCAAGCTTGGGCCGCAGATCATCCTGCTAAAGTGCGGCGAGGTTTCTGTTGCCAGCGATGAATTCTCGTTCTCAATTATTTTGCCAGATCCCCGCACGACTCAAGCCGGACGAGTCGCGGTCAGTATTACGTCGTATATTTGTAGTGATATCCCGGCTTATTCTCGCCGTGATCTGGAAGTTGGTGATGTTCTTATTCTGGAAGGATTAGAAAGGCTTTTAGTTCCAAGCGCAGGCACAACAGGGAAGGCGCAGGAGCTTTTCTTAGTATCGGCAGTGCACGTGGCGAACTATGTGGGAGAAGGACAAGGAGGTTGGAACGAGACCGTCGATATGAAGTAGAACAGTCAATCCAAAGCTTATGTATCAAAACCGGATATAGAATTCAACTAAAGCCAAGAGGCTGTGCTTCGGGATCTAGAAGATCGGAAAAGCCCCACACAGCGTTGTCAAACTGAGCTTGGTCCGTCACTGGCACTTCGTAGCTACTCTGCGGGGTTTCCTCGCATTGGTCAGCTGCCTTGAGTAACCAGTTTAAGCGTTGTGCGTGCCCGTCGGAGCGTGGTTCGCCATCCTCCAGCATTTCTGATATGCCAGGCGCTTGTATCTTATGCCAGATCGCAGGGCTAGAGGAACAGTCTTTAACAGAGAGATCAGTGAAGCAGAGGGCTTTACAGACATCAGCGAATTCTTCCACCCTGTTCTTGTTAGCGGAGAACCTTGAACGGCAAGCAGCTATAACATACGGCTTTTCAAGAAACCAGCAGACAAAGCTTACAGGATTCGTTACTTCTATGACTCTCATATTTTTTAGCCCTTCCTCTAACATCGGTCGCGCAAGAGCGGCGAACTTCTGAATGATCTCCTTTTTGTCCTTCTCTGACGCCTGTTGGAGATTTCCAAACTTCAGACCCTTGGCTTCAGCCGATCAGCAAACAGGCCTCAGATATCTGGAGGATCGCTTACCAGTCATAGGTGCCAGTGTAGCTAAACCGAGGCGGTCAGTCATCCCGTCCTTGGTTTTGCAGAGCTCGTTTGCAAGCATATTCCTGTAACGTGCCATTTGTAACGCAGACCAACGTTCTTTATTATTGCGCCGCTCTGTGTTCTTGTCACAGCGATTCGTCCAATTATAGAGGTCGACACAATTGAAGAGATGTTGTAAGGAAGCCAGGTACAGGCTCGATAGTTGCTGGGTTTGTTGCAGCCACAGCTGTAATTCTCCAACGATGTTGTCCACATGTTCGGGCTGTGAAATAACAAGTTGTCGGTATTCTTTCAGCTTGTTGATTACATCGACATCGCCCGGCAAGGCGTTCTGATTAGAGGAACCTGTTTCAGTTGAAGAGCTAAGTTGTGTGAGAAGGAGTGATGCAGCTTTCGTGGTCGTTACCCTCGACCTTTTTGCATGTTCGTTCTGACTTGTTTCTTTTGGTGACATCCTCTTTTTGCTTTGTTTATGTAGTATTGGACTGGCTTCCTCCGAAGGCAACTCTGGCGCTCGGTTTGTTGGTCGGAATTCTGTAGTAGTGACTGATTGGGCATATGGCTGTATCAAGGTGTCGTAGTTCCCCGGGTACGGCCAAGTTGAAAGAAACGGCGAATGCTTATTTGGACAACAGATTGTGGACTCAGAGCTTTCGAGAGCCCTTACAGACCTGTGCTCAATTAGATAAGGATGATAAGGCGCTATCTCTCAACTGACCGAGACTTCAAACGCGCTTGACGGAATACTTGCTCTCCATCGGCGTTGACGGGAGCAAAGCTACAACATGGGAGTACCAGCGATACAACTTCCCAGCAGCCCTCTTCTCCGTATTCGTTGGGGCAAGCGGAAAGTTGCTCAGCAACGAAATGTTCCTCCGTTTCGTGAAGTACCCAAATAACGTAAGACTTGCAATTACGAGTTATCTGAACAAACCGAAACTTGTCCAGGTAGGCCGTCGATAGAGAATCCATATTATGTCGTGAAGAGGGCGCAAAGGGCGGACTTCCATGAGCTGGCGCGAGGAGCGAGGAGTGAGTGCATCCTTGAAGATATACTGGCAGACATCTGATGAGGCCAAGGAACCGGGGGGAGGGGTGCGGTGATTTCTAACACTGGTCCAGTGTTAGAAATCACCGCACCCCTGCCCCGTCCGCAGGCTCGCTTTTAGGGGCATCCCAAACTGAGATGCTCAGTATTGCGCGTCGCTCTGCCAGGTTGACTGCATGAAAGTAGAGGGCCTCAAAATACAAATATCACATCCCCCCGAATAACAAATTTGCACTTTTACAGCAGCATGCGGTTGCCTTCTTTGCGCCATTTACCCTGGCTCTCATACTTGTCTCCTATCTCTGAACTTTGTGGCTTTTGGCCTTGGCCTCGGCGGAACTTCCGGTTTTCTCATCTTTAGGCAGAATTAAAGGTGATGGCACGAATCGAAAACCGTATTATCGGGGGCCCTGTTGCAGGAATCCCCGAGCCCTGCCAAAGGGACGATATCATTTATTATTCGCGGACTCTCAAACAGGTAGGCTTCGCAGCCCGACGTCCGAAACATCCGCTCACCTTGATTAGACCTTTGAATTTATCCCTCCCGAGAAACCTGGTAGTGAAACAAAGCCTTGCGGTAGAGACGCGAACGCAAGCTCTCGAGAGCCCTCCGTGGAGGATTCGACCCGAGTCTCACTGCTGTCAAAACAATGGATGGACTTCCAACATGATCTCAAAGTACGATTTCTCTATCATAGGCTGAGATAAATAATTGACACTGCGCAGACAGCCTCTTTTGAGGTCCAGCATCAATTCTTCAAATTATGCGCGCACTTTGCTCCAGAGCTTGCTGAACGAACCGATCAAGAATGGCGCAATCATTTTAGAGAGCTGTCACGAATACCGACGCCCAATTCGTCACCTTTGCTGCTTCGTCTGTCATTCGCAGCTCTCCATGAGACCAGTGATCCTACTTCTCACTGCGAGCTCCTCCAGAGATCAGCAAACGACAATCTAACTGAACTCAGAAAGCTTCTTGGTGTAACAAAGGAGGAACAGATACCTTGCGACAAACTGAACTTGGAGGATCGAATTGTCCGCGCTTTGCCGATTGGATTTGTCAAAGAAGTATACAAGAGTTTACCAGCCGCCTTAATCAACGACTTGCCGTTCAAAACGGTATTATGCGCTCTGACTATGATGTATTAAGAACCTCCCACATACAACTACGAACACAGAACTGACGCAAAGTAGTGAGCAGATGCCACCTTGCATGCACAAACCTAAGAACAAGTTCCGGCTGCTTCTCTACCAATGTGCAGCCTCGCAGGAGGATGGCAACTCTTTTCGCAAATGGATGGCCTCCAAAGAGGGCAAGCTTAAATATCTCCAAGCCAGAGATAGTTTGGGCGAAATAATCACTGTGGAAGAACTGGCATTATCGTTAGCAGTTTTGCGATGCTACGAACTGGTCCTCGATGATGATGACAAGGACTCGGCACCTGTGGAGGGGTCATGGTTGGATGCATTTACAAGGCACACGAACGGATTTGCGCTAAGACCCCGGCCGAATTTGTGGCAAGTAGTGGGCTCTTCATTCAGGCGTGCTTGCCGTCAAAGCTGTCACCCAACTGCTCTCAGCACGTTGGATGTTGTCCTGGATGAGACACCTTCCTCAGATGAGCTTATACAGAAATACTGGGTACGCCGTGTAAGGGACATTCGCTTGGCCCTACCAAAAGATGCCTTATATGATGAGCCGAGAAGTCAGCCAGCGGTGAGCGCCAGGTCTCACAGATAGATCATTAATTTGCCAGATTTCGGTCTTTCCCTTTAATCGTTTTATTTGTATTTATCTAGGCAGTCTTTCTTATTATTGCAGCTAGCTTTAGCCCTGTAACAATGTCATATTTTCGAGCCAAAGGTATGAGCCCAAGACAAGATTGGGTTGCACATCAGCTCCAAATTCTTCATCAGCTTTCCGTCGTTAAAGTGGGGGGGAACAAACAAGCATGGGTTGAAGAACTGGTTAGATTATGGATTTAAGCCACCCATATCTCTGTTAATTGAAGTGTAGAAAGATAAGCAAGGTGTTAGACCCACTCAGGTGCAGGGTAAAGGTACCTATCTCCCATATCTAACACAGACACCTATAATAAGAGCAAGCCTACAACTACCCTGCTACCTCCTACACTATCCACTAATCTCAACCCATTCTTAATCCAACCTCAGTCCAATCTCAATGCCGCCGTTATGGCTGTTATCAACAGCGCTGATGCTTGCCAAGTACATGTCGTTGAAGGGCTCCGGGTTTTGTATGCCCATAGGCATGTAGCCTGTGTTGTGGTGGACTGCATGAAAGTTTTGGGTTGTAGCAGGAAGATTATACTGGGACATATTCTGCTTAAGTCGCAATAACTCTTCTTTAAGGGCCCGATTTTCTTCCATATCTCTTTCGTGCCTGTTATTGAGTTCTTTTATCTGTTCTTCTAGCTGGAATATATAGTTCTTTGTTCGCGCCCGGTTAGCCTGTTGAGCCCTTCGATCGTTGGCTCTCTTGCGAGCGAGTTGCGAAGGTGACAGATCAGAGGCCTTTCGGGGACCTGTTATCAAATTTTAGTACTAATCCAGGCCTACTTCATGCTGAGCTTGTGTTTTTTTGTCCTATATGACTAATAGCACATACTTTTTGGCTTGGAGCTGCTTATCGTTTCTGCTGAGGTTGGGTGGACCATGTTGTCGTGGTTGTAATTGTCTATACAAGAGCATGAACTTGAATGTGAATCGGCTCAAGTGGATAGAGGCATATGCAAGGTGAATGGAATGAGAGGGGCGCGTTTATATCAAGCTGGGTTGAAGAGGTAACACTGGGTATAAGTGCGGGTATGGAAATGAGAGCGGAGGTATGAGTGAGTTTATATAGATGAAATAGTCAAAGACTTGGCTCATATGAAGCTGACTTAAGCGCAACTGAAACTATGACCTGATATGTCAGCTTTATGGTACAGGAGCTATGCAATTACGAAGTGCTGCCATAGGTAAATGATAATATGATAATGATCTAATTGTGTTATGCTGTTCTTCATTTGATACTGTCGTACAAGAAAATGTTTGTATAAGTCTGGTTTTTCACCTTTCTAAGGCTTTTACTAAAAGAGTTAAGAGAGACAGAGATGAATATAACCTTTCGTCCTAAGAAATTAAACCTGCGACTTGTAAAAGCTACTCCCAGTTACTACAGTGGGTCGGCAAAAGTGACGACACATCCCCCGCTTCTCAACACCAAGCCTGACATCTCGAGAACCACCCATCTTGTTCACTCCATCACAACTTACCCAATAATGCCTCAGACCTCTCGAAAAGGGGAGCATTCTATTCAGAAAATAACGAGGGTCTATACAATGTATAATGATAACATCCCAATGCGTATTATCTGTATAAAAGAAGGCCTAACACGGCACGCTGTCAATGGAATCGTCCGTCGATATGAATATCAAAATGAAGCCGTCAATAAACCACGTTCTGGGCGCCCAAAAGTCATCACTGAGCGCGATAAAACACATATTTTAACGATCATTGACCGTGATCCCTTCGTATCGGCAAGAGAATTGATTGAAAGAGCTGGCCTTTCCTGTCATCCAAAGACTCTTGTACGGTTCCTTCGCGCTGAAGGGATTCAACACTACCGTGCCCTCCGTCGCCCACTTCTTGGACCAGGTACTGTTCTTTTGCGTAGAGAATTCGCTGATCGTTTTTCTGATGAGGATGAGAGCTTCTGGCATAGCTGGTTCTTCTCTGACGAGGCTTCCATTGCCCGTGGAGAGGGTGAGAAGCAAGGCTGGGTATTCTGCTCAGCGGTATGTTATTTCTCTTCTCTTTGCCGGGCTTTCTAACTAAATATAGCCTTGCAGACTAGAACCCAAGAACGTACAGCCAAGGCCTCCCCCTGGCAGAGACTCCAAGATGTTCTTTGCAGGCTTTGGCCTGCAAATAGCAACTGAACTTGTCCCTCTTCAAGGAGACCCTACTTCTAAGAGGAAAGGGGTGTCAGCTAAGGTTATCAAGGCCTGCTTGAAGGAGCACCTTCCTGGGCTATTAGAGGAAGGAATGACCTTCCAGCATGACAACGGACCAACATATAAAGCAAAGATTGTACAGCATTGGCTGCGTAATTGGGCCTATCGTGAGGGGATCAGGATCATAGACTGGCCACCTTATTCACCTGATCTTAACCCTATTGAGAACCTGTGGAAGATACTGAAGGAACGAATCTGTGCCCGCTACCCTGAACTCACGTATCTCAAGAAGTCTGCTGAGTCGTTAGACCGGCTAATTGAGGCCGCACAAGAGATATGGGATGAGCTTGAAGATAGCCTCTTTGAAAACCTCATAAATTCAATGCCAGCACGACTTCAGGCTCTCAAGAAGGCAAAGGGCTGGTACACCAAGTATTAATATATATCATTAAAATCACTGCAGTCTAAGCTTCTAATTGATATAGGTTATATTTAAATTCATAGTAAATTGCGCTGTCAATCACATTTCTAAGGTTATTGTCGTGATGGTTGCATTTTGTTAAAATTGGGGTTGTGTCGACACTTTTGTCGACCCACTGTACATAAGAATAATGTTATGACTACAGTGATGTTCCAAAAGTCTGCCCCCACCCGACATGCCCCGCATCCTTCCTCAACAAAACCTCAACTTATACACATTATTCCAACGCTCACAACTTAATAACAAGATGTCGGATCCAAGTAAATTCAGTGCCATTCTACGCGAAAATCACGATAAAGGTCATGAATGGAGTTTGGTGGCAAAGGGCGCTATGATAGGGATGCGAATTGCCGGTTGGTCTCAACGCAAGGTCGCGTCTGAGTTAGAGACAGACCATCGAACTGTCGCGCAGGTTGAGAAACGCTTTACAACGACAGAATGCGTCAAAAATAAGCCAAGATCAGGGCGGCCTTCTAAGCTTAATAGAGCAGAGAAACGGTACGTGATGCGTCTTATCCGGAAGAACCGCCATATCAAATGGGCAGAGCTTGCGTCTAAGCTACAGACGGATGTCAGCATCCAGACAATCCGTCGGTCTGTTTCCTTCTATTACAAGCGTAAATGGAAGTCAATGAAAAGACCAAATGTAAAGCCAGAACACACCAAGCAACGTCGTCAATTTGAACGTACTTGGAGGCATAAGATAGACGAATTGATCGAGGTATGATCAATTGAAGTTGAAGCTTCAGTCAAGCTAACCACCAAAGTAGATCATTTGCAGTGATGAGTCTTCCATCAACAACTCTTCCAACAACCCCAACGACTTGATCTTCCGAGACCCTCATGAGAAATACAATCCGGACCTTGTCAATCAGCAGGATCACATTAAGCCTACGATTTCCGTGATGTTCTGGGCAGGAATCTGGAAAGAAGGAAGAACACCGATTATCCCGATGAAGCGCGATCCCCTGATGAAAAAGAACGGTTATTCAGCTTGGAGTTATCAAATAGCTCTTCAAGAAGGTTTTCTCCCTTATTACAACAACACCAAGCGATTTCAACAGGATAACGCCAGTATTCATACGGCAAAGTCAATAGATAAATGGTTACTGGAGCATATGATTGAGAGAATTGACTGGCCACCTAATTCCCCTGACCTTAGTCCAATTGAGAATCTCTGGAGTCTTCTAAAGGCACAATTATACACCCAATTCCCTTATCTTAAGGACCTGAAGGATAATTTGAACGACAGAGAAGAGTTCATACGTTGTGTGCAGATTGTGTGGGACGGGATACCCCAGGCCACAATTACCAAGTCGATGAAGTCAATGCGTAAAAGACTTGCCGCCGTTCGTCGAGCACGGGGTTGGTATACAAAGTATTAAACCGCATGACGAGAGCTTTATTTTGATATAGCTTTTATTAATTTAACTATTTAATTGATAGAGAAAATGTTAATTGAAGATGCGTGGTTAACATGAAGGAAATGGTGTTGAGGGGGGTGGGGACAGACTTTTGGAACATCACTGTAGAAGGTCTTGTTAACGAAATAAATCGTCAGTATCTTAAGTCATAATGATATATATTGGGAGTAAACAGGAGTGGCGCACGGGTAAGCGTTTATCTGTTTTAACAGCGTTCGCTGCTGAATGGAAGCTAGAACGCATGCTTTCTTAAGTTGGCTTAAGCCACAGGTGCGCATCTATCTTATGGCTTGGCCAAAGCCCTAGTAAAAAAAAAATTTCTTTGCTGGAGGCTCTCCTTGCACCTCCGCGCACTAACGGAGGTAGTTTACAGTACAAGCCACGAATTAAGCTTGGACAGGTTGCACTTTTTTATACGACTTGCTATTTATCTAACAAACACCCTATTCTTTGTCTGTCTGCTTTGCGATACATACTGCTTTACGCAATCTTTCTCGAGCAAGCAGGTACCATTAGACTCCACTATGGAATGATTCTGGTGCGCGAACTTCCAGGCCTCACAAATCAACTTACCTCGCTTCTCTCAATAGCGTCAGAGGCTGCACGGCCGAACCAAGCATGAAAGGATGATCATAAATAGTAGTAGACCGCCAATGTAAACAAGAGCTGGCCCAGATCACCACATCGGCGGTCTGACCTTTGCCACGGATCGGGGTTCGTTCTGTTGAGTAGACTGGAACTTCCAGCCATACAGCGATGATTTCTACGAGGGCTGCGAAGCACATCGCGAGGTACAACTAAACTTCTGGTGCACTAAACACGAAGGATCCTAACTTTCTTGTCAGGGCGAGGGAGAATGGCGAGTTTACCGACTTTGAATTCACTTGCAAAGGGCATATCATACCTGTTCATAGGGTGATCATTTGCAGCCATTCCTCAGTATTTCACATGGCATGCACTGGAAAATGGAAGGTATCATGCGCGTCTCCGTGGCATTATCATAATAACTGAAACATTGTTCTAGGAGGCATCTAACCGATCACACAGCCTAGACTCTCATTCTCTACCAATGGTACGGCGGATGGTGGAGTTCTTCTATACTGGTGACTACACTGAAGAATCTGCGGAAGAAGATACAGGCACAGACACAATCCCCGTTCTATTGATCCATGTGGCAATGTTTACCTTGGCGGACAAGTACGCCATTGAAGAGTTAAAAGTCCTGTCAGCAAACAGATACTCGGAATACCTAACGAAAAGGTCGATCGTTTCTCACTTTCTCCTCTCAATATCTGAGGTTTACAACTCTACACCGCCATCGGAGAGAAAACTTCGCGATCGCGCTCTAGATTTTGCTAGAGAAAAGCTCCCCCCGTTTCTGATTTCGTCAGATGCCAAAGAAGAGTTTGATGAGGCAACCGCTGATGCTCCCGAATTTATCAAAGAGCTTTTATATAACTTCGTAGACCATCGGCTGTTGGGGCATTGTATGTGGGTACCAGCATGGCAACGACGGCACGATGTCTGAAATACTATGTGGGAATCCTTAGCTGTTTCCTGTATTGCAATGAGCCCATGGAAATTCAGGCAGCATGTCCGGAACTAAATCAAGCTTTCGGCAGTGTGTTTGCTAGTTTGGGATTTCGTGGCCAAATCCATGACCACAGAAGAAAGGGTATAAAGCGCGGGAGTGATGATGGTATGGAGAATGATAGCGCTGCGTGATCAAGTGTGGATAGTAGCTTTGACGGTATCCCACAAACGATCCCTATCGAAGATGAACAGATACATGGAGGGACGGGAAGGAGACCTGGGGGGAAGATATCTTGAATGTATATGAGCTGAAACGGACGTGGTTTTGACGGAGAAGTGAGTTGGAAGGATGAGAACTTGACCTAACAATGTTGGGGTATTGCTCGAACGTATTGTATCAATTTACACTGTCGCCCTCACGCTGAACTTATCAAACTTGACTCCTTATCTCCAACCATCCTTGAGAGATTCTTCTCTCCAGATTTGAACAACGTTGATCATATTATCTAGTTTCGTCGTCTGGGAACTAGGGTCGAGGAAAGTCAGAGCTTCAACCTTTTGATCTCGACCTCTGCCACAGCCAACAGAGGATCGATAAGTCTTTCAAACAACAATGGTGTCGAACCAGAGCCATAGGTGGTACATCATAATAGTCCCCGATACCTTTACCAAACAAACCACTATTTTTAGGTTTCAAAGTCCCAAAACCAGACTCAAAGAAGAAAATGGTGACAGATGCGGTGGGTACAGGCGGCATGCTTTCATACCCTGCAGCAATGCGCCTAATAACATAGCACTGCACCCATGACTACAGCGCGCCCTTTGTTCGAGTAGGCGACTCTGGAGCACGTCCAGTCCATCAATCAAGTGCTGGAAAATTTCCGTTCTGCTGGTGTCAATCTGACCTGTCCGCATAAGCTTCAGTTATGGATCTTTCTGGACCGACTTACTGATAATGTCAGCACGAATCGGCAACCCAAATGTAGGCAAAATGGCGCCACCACATTATATTGCTCTTTCGGTAGCCCGTTCGAAGAGAGCTGCATCCTCAAATACAAACGGGACGAGGATAAGCTGAGCAATTGTCTTATATGGATTTGTGAGAAAGAATAGAGGGTGTGTATACCTCGACAGGCAGGCCTGGCCGAAGAATGACAGGGCGTCGTGGCATTCCAGATCATCAACGATGGAAGCAATTCCGGCCAGGAGATCTAGTTCGACTTCTCAAGAGATTCCACGTGTTTCCCTATGTATGATCTTTAATACCAGCTCGAAAGCTTCAGGCTTGAAAAGGCCCACAAACTTCCAGTGGTAGAGGTCATCTGCCTCTTTTGATGCTTCTTTGAAGTTGCTAGAGAATAACTTGGCGGCACGGCGAGATGCAAGTGTACGATGCTTCTTTGAGCAATGAAAGTGTTTCTCAATAGATGATTTAGGAGAGCCAGGCTGAGAAGAATCCTCCTTGATTGGAAGGATGATAAGAATGTCACCGTGGGCGTCTATCTATATGCGCGTGGTTGACACGGTGGTTAAATAACCAAGTTAGGTTGGCGAGGGAGTGGAAGTTGAGATATTTTTCAAATGAGACTGATACCCCGCTTCACAACATCAATCAGTGTTCCAACCCCTGCTTCTTCTCGCCGAGCCAATGAAGGATTGTTTGAAGGGGTGAATCCCTGAGGATTTCCACTTGAGACGCCCTAGTAGTTCATCAATAGGCTACGGTACTTACTGGGATTAATTGCATATGGTTAGTCTTATGAATCAAACCTAGTCTCGTGACGAAAAGTGAACCTAATGCTAAGTCGTGTTTTGTAGAGTGGTAATTATAGACAAGATCATTCTCATTGAAGGTTGCTCGAATGTCATGAGACAAACTTGTAGGGTCAGTAAGATGACTTACCTCAAATATTTGTTGACTTTGTTGAACGTTTGATTCACAGGACGTGGAATTGACTGGGAGGGAAGGAGTAGATATTTTGACAGGCATCAACTCAATTCTTCGATCGAACCATAGCGATTGTCACTGAAGCTGTTTATCCATGAGGAGAAAAAGGAGACGTATTTATAGCTAAGGAGTTTCTTAAAAAGATAGCAAAGGAGAATATATAAAAGATAATATTATTAGGTTCTAAGATTGATGAATTTTAAGAGGCAAATAAGATATTAAGTCGGCATTATAGGGCAAAATGAATATAATTATAGAAAGGAGGGATGCTGATAGTAGGCGAAAGAGAGGAAATGTGTGATTATAGGGATGTTAATTCGTAGGTAGTGGCCGAATTGTCGAGAAGCGGTGGTCAAGGAGGGTCGACGTGCCTAAGGGAAAGATGCTGTGATGCTGTGGAATATGCGGTAAGACTGGACATGATGCAAGGATCTATTAGGTAGTAATTGAGGCGTCTGGGGAGGAGAATAGAGAGTAGATTCAATTGATTAGATGGTTTGTTATGCTTTTATAATAGTATCTTTATTAGAGGTTAGAATTTTTGACTAATTTGCTTGTCTGACCATTTCACTTATCATGTACGTGACAAGAATAATATTGTGATAAAGGAAAGGTGGAGCCCATTCCCAGCCGCCAATATAACAGGGCCTCGCCTCACATGAGCCAACGGGTAGAGCTTTTTGTTGCATTGTGTTTAGATTTCGCGTTAATATGTTATCTGCTCACATTCGCGCAACCGACTGCTAGCAGGTAGCGCCTTATAAATTTTTTTTCTTCGCATAATATGATCCAGCCACGCTTCTAAACAACATTTGCTTATAATTCAATGCAATACCTTATTTTTCATAAATAATTATCTTAAAAACATACTTGACATGTCATTCAAAGGTTTGTTAGAAGCGTGATGAGCCACCAGACTGGTGTCTGGAGATATTAGTGAGTCTTGTCTGTTCAGCCAACATTGCCAGTACATACTAACCTTTAGGATATGTGCAGAGGTTTAATCCCTCAGACTCAGAAACAACGTTATTCTGTACAGCAGGGATTTTCCAGTTGTGGCTGATTTATAGCCTACGAGCTTCTGGTGTTGGTAATCGGGTGGTTACATCACCATGGGGGCCTGATGTAGAAAAACTGCCCGTTGATTTGCTCTCGCTACCTTTAAAAACGATCGTCAGCCCTGTTACAAATTTCCAATGTTTTCTTCATTCTTCACAAACTGCTCACCTTCTTTTACACCCAACATGACCAATCCTAGCCTTCCGACTTGTATGGCTGTGCCCCTCAAAGATTTCAGTGTAATCGATGCCAACACCGAGTTTGCTAGAGACCTTAGACCATGCGACGTATGCTCAGGCTGCCGACCGGATATTACAAGCATAGTCAACCCTAAGATAACGGCCACATGTATCCTGTGTAACGAAAAAGGACCGCTCAAATGCTGCTAGACAGGGAGCCATAGTTAGGGTGTTTATCGGTGATGACGAGCCAGGACCATCGAATTTTGAGCTTTTAAAGCTGGCTCGGCCGCAATATGATAATAACCTCTATACGCATCACGAGGTCTGCCATCTTAATGAAGCTATGAAGGCACTGAGAAGGTAGCTTTCTATGAAGTTACGCTGATGTGAGAGAATTTAATTGCTACCCCCTTCGTCTCTCTCTTGCCCTAAGTCGACTCAAGTCACTCACAGTCACTCCGCGCTACAGCGCCCATGGAGCGCAGTCTTCCACATGGTTGGCACAGGCCCTAGCGGGAGAAATGTGGCGCGTTTCGTGTTCCTGCTTTTCAGGCCGAAATAAAAATGCGTCGCATTTCTAGTCTTCATTCATTCTTGTCGAGAGAACGTCGGAGGACTGAGGGTTGGCACGGTCGAAAAGCAGACAACACGGTGGGGATCTGAGGTCCTTTGTACGTAGGGTATCATTAAATCTCACCAGGCTTGCTTCCAAACCTACAAATCCTCAAACAGCCAATTTCCCCTCAATTCATGGCCACTCCAACAACAGCTCTCTCATCCATTGCCAATAGTCCTCTTGCGCCCATCGTCGTAACAGCTGCAAATTTTATACAATCTTGTAAATTCCCTTTGAGCTCGACGTATCTCCAAAATTCTTCTTCTGCCAGAAAACTGTCTTCTCTCCCTCTGGCGTCGTGATGATGAAATGCCAATCGTGTCCTTGTATGATAATGCCGGATATGAAATCTGGCAGGTTCCATCTCTTCTCGTTGATAGTTGTGAGCTCTTGTGCACATTGTCGTAACGAGAGTAATTTTCGGAGGAACTGCCAATGGGCCGCCATCCAGACTTTCACCTGAAAGAGGACTTTGAATAACATACCCCAGCCGATTTTTAGCTCTATGTATTTATTTAGGGACCTATTTTGGACCTGCCTCCTACTCTTTCTAGCTGAAAGGTGCCGTTTTAGAGCGTGAGGCAAGGCCTAAGGAGGACGTTCTCTTTGAACGAGACTGTTAATAGCTTTTTTCTTTGATTGTTTTAATCGGTGAGGCTAGCTATGGGGCCGATCTCTTAAGCTATTTTTGACCTTGCCTTTGGACTAGTGGCATTCTTCTTGCTGTGAAGCTATTTTTGATCGCTTGCTATATTAGTCGCTTTTAACGTTTCCGCTTTGCCTTAATTGGCTTTAATGATTATAGTTAAGACATTTGATTAGATTCTGGTCGTTGACTAAAGTATCCTGGAAGTTGGTGTGTAGTAGCCTACTTGCACTTTTATACGGGGATATGGAGGTTAGGGTTGATGCGTGAGTTTAGAGAACAAAAACTTCTTAAAATAAGCTAAAAGCTAGATATATGATAGAGCAAGATAAGCATAGTTTAATGAAACTAGGCTCTTATTTTCCTTAAGTCTGTAAAATAAGTTATGATTATTTAGTATATATAGTGGGTTGATATTCTTGTTAAGTTGGTTGATGATAGAATTTCTTGGCTTATGATAAATTCAAATAGGTACAGTGGAGGGCCAAAAGTCTGCCGCCACTGGACATGCCCCGCATCCTTCCTCAACAAGACCTCAACTTCAACATAATATCTCAATACTCACAACTCAACTTCAAGATGTCAGATTCAAGTAAATTCAGCAGCATTTTACGCGCAAAGCATCAGAAAGGCCATGAATGGAGTTTGGAAGCGAAAGGCAGGATGATAGGCATGCGAATTGCCGGATGGTCTCAACGCAGAGTTGCAGCTGAGTTAGAGACACACCATTCAACCGTCGCACAAGTTGAACAACGGTTTACAACGACAGAATGCGTCCAAAATAAGCCGAGATCTGGGAGGCCTTCTAAGCTTAATAGAGCAGAGAGAAGGTACGTTATGCGTCTTATCCGGAGAAATCGCCATATCAAATGGAAGGAGCTTCAGTCTGAACTCCAGACAGATGTCAGCATTAAGACAATCCGCCGCGCTGTTTCCTTCTATTACAAGCGTAAATGGAAGTCAATGGAAAGACCAAGTATCAAGCCTGAACACGCAAGGCAGCGCCGTCAATTTGAGCGTACTTGGAGAGATAAAGAAGACGAATTGATTGAGGTATGGCTATTCAAAAGTGAGGCTAATGTCATACTGATTATAACTTAGATGATTTGCAGTGATGAGTCTTCTATTAACAACTCTTCCAACAACCCCAACAACTTGATATTCCGGGCACCTTATGAGAAGTATAATCCAGACCTGGTCAACCAGCAGGACCATGTAAAAGCTACGATTTCCGTGATGTTCTGGGCAGGAATCTGGAAAGAAGGGAGGACCCCGATTCTCGCGATGAAGCGTGATCCTTTGACGAAAAGGAATGGTTATTCAGCATGGAGTTATGAGATAGCCCTTCGCGATGGCCTCCTTCCTTATTATAACAATACCAAGCGATTTCAACAGGATAACGCCAGTATTCATACTGCAAAGTCAATTGATAAGTGGCTGCTGGAGCATATGATCGAGAGAATTGACTGGCCACCGAATTCCCCTGACCTTAGTCCAATTGAGAATCTTTGGAGTCTTCTAAAGACACAATTACATAGCCAATTTCCTCATATTAAGGACCTGAAGGATAATAAACAAGACAGAGAAGAGTTTATTCGGTGTGTGCAGATTACTTGGGACGGTATCCCCCAGGCTTTAATTTCGAAGTTGATGACGTCATTACGCAAGAGGCTCCCAGCTGCTCGTCGTACACGGGGCTGGTATACAAAATATTGAACGCCTAAGTAAGGGCTTTTAACTGATATAGGTTTTATTTATCTATTCCTTTTATTGACTGAGAAATTCGTGATTGAAGATGTATGGTGATAATGAAGGAATTGGTGTTGAGTGGAGTGGCGGCAGACTTTTGGCCCTCCACTGTATAGCGATGACCTACTTTACAAGTCTTGACTTACGATTAATCTAATCTGGTTTAGCGCAGAGATTAATGATAACGTACATGATAAGCGAATTGAACAAAAATCTCAATCTTTCAAAGAGAAATCAGAATAAAAGCACAATATACCATTTGATCAATTGAAATCAGCTACTATACTCATCTCCAGATACCTCTATTTCCTCCTGGCAGGTTCTTGCATTATGCCCAGTCTTGCCACATGTTCCACAGCGCCGAATCCTTGGTCGCCCCGAACTTCTTTGACCACCACCTTTTAATGACTCGGCCACTACCTGCGTATCTACGTCCATTTGATCAATTAGATCCTGACCTTCCCCTATAGTCATTTTCCCTCTATTCTGCAGTCGGGTCCTTTTTGCCCTGCGCCGCCGGCTTAGTATCTCATTTGCCTGCCGAAGGTCTCGGTTCTCAGCTGCCAGCAGGGCAACCTTATGCATAACTGCTTTAGTTCCCTTCTCAAGAGACCTTAAAGCTTCAAGAATTGACTCTGGAGAGCTGCTTTGGTGCCTTCTGATTCGTCTCTGAAGGTATTCAGACTGAGATCCGGCCTCAAGTACTGTCTTCGGGGTCTTTAAAATCCAAGGGGTAGAGGGTTCAGTAACCTCCTCCGCAGGCGTTGGCGTCCGTAGCTGCACATCAAGCTTTAAGACCACACTTTCCGGGTCAAAAGGGACAAGCCCGGCTCCCTTGAAATCTCCCTCGATATTCTTCTCGGTCATATTAGCTTGAAAAGCGGCATAGAAGGCCGGGAGGAACTCGGTCTTGGGAACGCGGGTTATCGACCTTCTGATCAGATGCTCTATTTCTCGACCATATGCCTTTTTAAGCGGCCCAAAGCACCAGACATCAAGGGGCTGAAGTAAATGGGAAGAATGAGGGGGCATACAGAGCGTGATGATATTATTCTCCTCACAATATATCTCAAAGTCGGCCGAGTGGTGACTTTCATGGCCATCAAGGATCAAGAGACGATAGGGACTAATCGATCGATTGGTTGTATGTTGATCAAAGTGCTTTAGCCACTCGAGACCTGTCTCGTTATCTGTCCAGCCATTTGGGGTGGTGGTAATAGCCCAGTTGGCTGGAAGGTTGCTTTCTTGATACAAATTGGCAAGATGATATTGGCCTGCAACCACGATGAACGACGGGAGCGCCCAACCTTCCTCGTTAATCCCTTAGATAACTGTAGTCCATTCCCGATTTCCAGGCTGGACTGATTTTGGCTTTCCACGTCTCTCTGCACCTATCACTATTAAACCGCTTCCAATTACACCCATCATAAAGCCAGTCTCATCAAAGTTGTAGATATCATCTGATGGAATGCCATACTTTGCGATTGTGTTCTCTATAAGCCTAAACCAATTGCGGATCACAGTTGGATCTTCACATCTGGCCCTCTGATAGTCATATCTTCGTTGAAAATATGTCTTGAGATCTGGTTGCCGCTTAACGAAGTTCATAGCCTAACGCTTGCCAACTGGTGACGCGTCGCGGTCAGCAAGTAATCGATTGGCCATTTCTTCAACACCACAAAGTCGGGGAGGAAATCCTCGTGAATCTAGGTTAAGGATATACTGTATTATAACCTGTTCCTCTAGATCGCTTAATTTCCGTGAGTTTGGGATAGTATTAGCTCTAGCCTGCATCCCGTGATGCCGATAGAAGAGCGTTGTGTGACGGATCTGGTATATCTGTGCAGCTCGTCGTAGACTTAATTTTGGGTCTGCCTGATACGCCTGAAGTGCAAGAGTAATATAAACTTCATTATTATTAAACGATATATTCAATGGTTGAGAATTAATTGATCAAATGGTTAGATGTAAGGTTGAGGGATTTTTGTTCAATTCGCTTATCTGTTCAACTCGCTTACCATGTACGTTATAAGATCTTCAAGTTAAGCCCCAAATAATCGAGATTATAATAACAACTTCATGGGCTTTGAAGTCAGCCATGTTATCTTTTCAAGATTCTCCAAATCAAATAGCCTTATAAAAGGCCCTTATTTCTTAAAAACAGTGTAGCTTGATGATTTAAAGCATTGTTTTTTAGATTTTGTAAAGATTTAAAAGTGTAGAGAAATAGACTCTTACAGTGTATATCACAGTGCATATAGAAAAATCCAGAGTCTAGCTATAGGAGGGCGATTAGAGTGAAAACTGATATAGGGTAGGCTGTCTTTAGCTGTACAGTATACTGTGGCAGTAGTTTGTCCGTGGCACTTGCTTATCACCTGCGTACGTTAATAAAAAAAAAAAAAAGTAAGATTATAGCTTGAACTTTGCTTGGGCACGTCATTTAGAACACTCTCTCAAGTGAAAGTGAAATGCGGGGCAAGTACAGGGATTATCAGTCAGTGAGAACCTGAAACGTCCACTTTCAGCGAAAGTGAATGAATCCATAGATATGTAATTTCTGCAGACGCTGGGGGAAACAGTGGGGGTGCGAATGCACTGATACGACCACTCTTCTTTTCTGGATAAGCGACCAAGACATCATCGCTCTCGCAGCCCAGATTGTTCCCCGGGCTGTGCGGGAAGCTGGAAGACGCTGATTGGATGTGAAAGTGAGGCGAGCGAACCGAATTCAACGCGGACAAGATATTTCTGGACTGCCCTGCATTATCACTGGACGGCTGTGCATTGAAGGAATCCCATGGTGAATCCACCCAGTCGACTCCATGCCTTCCCGCTTGGCCACATGAGTGTGTGAGGGGTGCTCCCGTCTCTTTAAATACCACTTACTTCCTGAGCGACTGTGCTCTTTTCCAAACCTCTAGTCACCTGGAAGGAAAACAAGTGACAGCAAAGTTTAACCATGTCGTTGACTTCTCGAAATCAATCAAAGCTTTTCGACCTGCTTAGCTCATACAGATATTCCACAGCGTTGAGTTGCCTTTCTTTGCACTTAACTATAGCCGACTTCTATGCTTTGCATGGCGTATGTCGCGCCTTCCGTTGGCTCCTAGCTTTCGTGCAGAGTCGACTTAATATCCATGCTCGCCTGAGAGCATTTGTCGAGGAACCTGATGAACTTCTGCAAACCCTAGGGAACGTCAACGGCTTGATTACAGGCGGATTTGTTCTCAACATGCTGGAGCTCAAACCCGGGGCAGGCCCAAAGCTTGATATCGTCGTGAGAGATGGAGTTTGTACAGACCAGTTTATACACTATCTTGAAAGCCGAGAACAGTATAGGCGTGAGGATAGTAACGAGGTCTGGTTTATCATAGCACACACCTGACTTTTGACTGAAATTCTCTCAGGCTTCTCCCCGCGTTATTCTTGCAAAAGAAACCAATAATAAGGTAGTGATCCGCCTAACGCTGTCGAATCGCACCCCTATTTGCACCATTCT
>JABFFC010000523.1:0-50093 GCA_013623535.1 Fusarium penzigii
GGGGGAATATTGGTACAACAAAACTCAACATCACCCCAGTCTTAGAACTACAAGAAACTCTATTCATCGTGAATCATTTTTGCGGCCGCAGGACATGGGTAAGAACAAAGTCGCGTGGTTGTGGCCATAAGAATGCAACTTGTTGGAATGGGTTTGAGGCTTTGACAGATCTCAACATCGTGTCTGCATGTCTTCATTCACAAACGCAGTAGTGATGTGTGATCGTGTCTTGTCGTCTAGTTCTATTTCAATCTAGTCATGTCTTGTCACCATGCAAACTCCATGTTAGTTCAGGAAATAGAGAAAAAAATGGCAAAATCTAATGCATGATCGTCCCTCGCTTTTAACGACGGTGCTGTTATTACCGTTTTTCAACCTTGCAGCATCTGGAGATGATCGATGTTTCTTGGAGCTTAGCAGGGCATCGCTAGTTGGAAAGTTACGGCAGCATACTCATGAACCCTGGCTCGAGTTACCAGGAATTGGGGTAAGATGGGATATTTTTAAAAACTCAAACCCAGCAGCTATCTTGTCCCTTAGGGGATCAGAGGACTTGGCAGCCTTTAAGGGAAAATGCCCTTGCTCATCATCGAATTCTCACTACTGCATCACGACAACTCAAGGCACGAGACAGATATCCACGATGAGGACTTGCATACCAGCTTGGCACACATCGAGGTTTTGCTAGCTTCATCGTTCCAATCCGCAAGCAAGAAACGATCCAGATCAGCGCTGGGAAAGGGGCAAAAAAGAAAAAAATAGCCTCGGGTGCAGATCCAAGAGGAACCGCAATATCAGTTTTCTTGCGTCAAGGCAAATCTGGGGTTGATCGAGAAAAGGAGGGCCTTTTCCCATCCTCCATGGAAGACTTGAACCCTGCAGAGAACCTGCTTCCAGAGCTTTTTAGTCACCCTCCTCTTGCACTCACCATCAAACTAGTCATCATAGCACCGGCACCCATCGGTAGTCCGGGTGGATTGAAATCGACGGTGCGTTGGGTGCCTCCTCCATGGCGACCATTAACTTAGGCGCCGGCGATCAACTAGGACAATAAAATCCTACCGTCATTCCAGTCACACACACACTCTGCCCTCTCCTGAGCTACTGAATTAGCTACTTCCGTAGAAGATGATCCGGAGCTGAAGATTTGCTCTGCGTCCTGGCTTGGCTTTGCGGTAGGTAGGCGTCAAATGCCAATTGCGCCCATCGTGACGTGATCTGCAGGGTAGCCTACGTAGAAGCGACGAATGGTTCGAGTCGCATGCCCGGTAGTTCGCTGTCTCGGTCCCGTCGCCGTCGGAAACTATCAACCGTTGATTTCTGTGCCCTCAGGTGATCCGTTGCATATGCGTCCAATGAGGATTGCATTGGCTGTCAGTGATCATCCACTGGCATCTCAAAACAGCGATGGGGATATCTCGGTCTCGCGATTGAAGAGCGAGATGATAACGTTTTGATGATGTTATGGAAATTAGCCTTATGACCGATTGAATTGAAATATGGGCAAACACTACCAACGAGACCAAGGATGCCAAGACCATCCAAGAACGAAGCATCGCCTACATATGGTCTTGGGGCTGTCTGATCAAGGCGATCCATCGGCACTGACATTCCTCCTCCCCTAAGGCTCTGGGACACTACCTGCAACAACAGATATTGGACCTGCATGAAGCCTTATCTACGGTGAGCACTTACACTCACACTCAGCTTTCGCTCACCGAGGCTCGATACTTGCCAAGATCTTCCATTACTACCCTGGTCCTTGTTTATGTCTATAGCCGATTTTAGCTCCTGGTCTTGCTCCATATCTGTGGAGTTCTGATCGGCCATCTTTGCCAGAAGAGGCATCTGCGAAAGGCACATGGCTGAAGTTGTTATCAAGATTGGCGCTGAGCGATCCAGGTAGTTGAATTATCCTTGGGAAGAGTATGCAGCTTGGCGAGTTGCGGGGGGGATGAGGTTGTAATAATTGAATAATAGAGAGGGAGATGGTTTGATAGCAGAGGTCAATGTAATGTTATGTGTTGTTGGTGATAATTCGGATAGAAGCATTCACTTGTCATGCAGAAATAGAAATAAGCAGTCGAAAGAAACACATGATACATGTATCTAGTGTAGTACTTGTAATGATTGGGAAGATGTGATGTTTGACGTCCAAAATTCAAGTAACAAGTAACACTAACACTGACACAGCCCAATTATGAGATACGGTACCACTACAAGACTACTATGTAGTACATCAATACCCATCAATGATAATCCCCCCGCTACTAAAGTCCCTGTCTATCTTTCCTGCCCCCCTCTTCCCTTCTTCCCCAGGCACTTCCTCCCCCTCCAAAACACAACACAATCATGACTTTCTGGGCACCTTTACAAACCTTCCTCATCCGTCTAGTAGGAAAAACACCGGCCATCTCCCCTCTCCGCGTCGGCCAGTTCCACCTCTTTTTCATCCATCGTCACCATACAACATAAGTCAGGTTTCCTTGATATAGCAATAATATTCACAAGGGGAAACAGCCCAATTAGCGGACCATATCCCCCATTTCAGAAACAACCCCTATCAGACACGCTATGCTGGTCTAACTAACATCCCTCCCCTTCTCGAATCCAACCAGTCACAATCCCCACGTGTATCTCGGCGCCCCAGCATTTGTGTCAAGAGCTCGACCAACGTGTGGGCGATCGCTCACCGAGCACCCGTTTGAAGGATCACCAGGGGGACTTTTTGGGTCTCGCAAGGAAGAGAGAACAAGGACCAGGGCCAAAGGGACTAGATCCAATCGTTATGCTTAACAATACGTCTAATTGCCAACATTAAAATCGGCCATGACCCCCTTCTCTTGACCATCACTCGTCTGATCTTCTTTTTTATTCCTCCAGCCGTTCGTCCTGTTTGTTCTTGTCTGAGACATCTCAGGAAGTATTAGCTATGAAGTCGTCCATCTCTTTGGCAGCCCTCGCCTTGGCAGGCTCAGCACTTAGCAAAGAGGATGTGCTCTACAGCAAGCGCCATTACAAGCGCGCTGTTGATGCTGATGGCAACTACAACATGTGTAGGTTTACTTCCTCCATCCATTGAAATGGTCGTGCAAGGTGATAAATCATGGGCTAACGTGGGTCGCCAGCGTTTTTCCACGTCAATGACGTTCATGCTCACTTGGATGAATTCACTCGTTCTGGCACCGACTGCGAGGATCCTGAAAAGGGCTGTTACGGAGGTTATGCTCGCATCAAGCACACGGTTGATGAGCTGCGAGAGGAGCACCCCGACAACCTCTGGCTCAATGCCGGTGATGAGTTCCAGGGCACCCTCTTCTACTCCTTCTACGGCGGAGAGAAGATTGCTGAGACTCTCAATTTGCTCGACTTTGACGCCATGACGCTCGGCAACCACGAGTGGGATGGTGGCGATGAGGCTCTGGGCGAGTTTCTCGCAAACTTGACTTTCCCTGTCGTCTCCTGCAACGTCAAGAGCGAGTACGAGAATCTCAACAAGACCATCAAGAACTACCAGATCTTCAAGGAGCATGATCTGGCCGTCATTGGTGTCACGACTGACACCACCCCTTCCATCTCTGATGTTGGCGACAAGACCACCTTCCTCGACCCCATCACCGAGGTCCAGAAGGCCGTCTGGGAGATTCGCAACACCACCGACATCAAGCGCATTGTTGCCCTGACTCACATTGGCTACGATGTTGACCAGGAGCTTGCTGCCAGCACTGAAGGTCTATCTCTCATCATTGGTGGCCACAGTCACACTCCCCTTGGCAACATCAGCAACTCCGAAGGCGACTATCCCACCATTGTCGAAGACGTCAACGGTGATGAGGTCTTCATCGTTACGGCTTACCGCTGGGGAGAGTATCTCGGTTACATCGACGTTACTTTTGATGACGATGGCAAGGCTCTCGCCTACCACGGAGCTCCTATTCACTTGACCAATGCCACCAAGATGGACGAGGAACTGCAGAAGAAGATCGAGTCGTGGCGCGGTCCCTTTGAGGAGTTTGCCGCCGAGATCGTCGGAAGCACCAAGGTCGAGCTCGACCAGACGACATGCCGCGAGAAGGACTGTCTTCTTGGCCAGGTCATGACTGACGCCATGGTTGACTACCGCCGCAACCAGTCCACTTCTGGCGACAAGCCAGCCGACTTTGCCTTCATCAACGGCGGTGGTATCCGTGCTACCATCGAGAAGGGTGACATCAACCGTGGTGATGTCTTGACTTCTTTCCCCTTTGGCAACTCTATCGTCGAGCTCGAGTTCACCGGCTCTGAGCTTCGTGACCTATTCGAGGGTGCTGTCACCGGAATCAACCAGGACAACGACGAGGCCGTCACCTCGTGGTTCCAGGTTTCCAAGGACATCGTCATCGAGTACAACCCCGACAACAAGAACGGATCCAAGCTCATCAGCGTCAAAATCAACGGCACTGAGATTGAGGACGACAGCGACTACCGCATGGTCACCCTAGACTTCCTTGCTGGTGGCGGTGACAACTTCTTTGAGGTCGACCAGTCAAGCATCATCTCTCTTGACACCCAGGACGAGGTTCTCATCGGCTATCTGCAGGCCTATAGCCCCATCAACCCCAAGTTGGAGGAGCGTGTTGTCACGACCGACAAGAAGGAGGCCGACAGCAGCGAGAGCGAGAGCGAGAGTGGCGATGATGAGAGCAGTGAGGGAACCTCCGAGGAGGGTGGTCAAGACGAGCCCACCACGGTCGAGAACGCTGCTGGTACCGTCAAGGCGTCTCTATTCGTCGCCTTTTCTGGTCTTGCCGCAGTTTTATTCATGATGTAAATAGTCACTCACACGTTCACATAAGATAGAACAAAGCACAAATTTGAAGTCGCTTTTACAGGTTTCCATTTTTTTCTCTTTAGATTTTACATCTTTTTACCATCAACCTACCTGCATAAGTGATAACTTTAGTAGATCATCTACCAGCAACGACTTCCACTATTCGTTACTCACAAACCCCATAAGAATTGGCAAGACTTTCTCGCTTACATTAAGAGATCATGGGATCACCGCATCTACTTCTATTTCGTGTAGAACGAATAGAACTACGCCTCGCCTTCTTCCAACTTGTCCAAGTCATCTATACATGATTCATGACGTTGAGTCATTACAAAGTCATGAAAAAGACGAGGAGATAGACGGCTGGCAAGAACAGCCACATGAGAAGGAGCACGATGAGGATCCCAATGTAAACCTCGACACCACGCTCAACGCAATCCATCATGAACTGTTTTCTCCATCACATGATGATCCTGACCTGGTCATACGACATAGTGAACAAAGGGGAGAGGGTTTATATATAGTCGGTGGAGAGGCACGAACGTAGAACAGGTGTGGCATAAACAAGCCACGTCGTGTTCATGGTACAAATTGATTGTTCAGAGATTGCTGCAACCGACAAGGAATGATCATACTAATAAGCACAGAGGATTCAGTAATCGAAAGTTTGTAAAATTGTTGATTCGACAAGTCAACTAGATACAATTGTCCGGAACAGAATACATAGTCCCTTCATTCATTCATATGTAACAGATCGTTGCTCCTACGCCCCTCCATATTTAATAGGTGTAACGGAAATCGTTAGAGGCATTTTCCTAGATATCAAGTTAGTTATAAAGATAAATTGTAAATGGGACACTTGGAAACTTACATCGTGAGCCTCGAGGACTCTCTCGCCGCGATCGGCCGCCTTGTTCAGTCGCTTGAAATTGAAGTCAAGGAGGGAGACCAGAATCACAGTGAGCAGACAGCAGGCGATGCAAGCATACATGCCTGGCTTGTAACCAGTGAGCTTGTCCTGCTCACGGAAAACCAAGCTACCAGCAATACCTCCAATTCCACCAAAGCCGACAAGAGTGGCACTGCAGAACGCTCGCTTCCATTGACCACGGACGTTGTTGGCCTGGAAGGACATAACGGCGGGGATGTTGCTGTTGGCACCGGCAGTGACAAGGAAGACACCAAAGTATCGGACGTTGACGCTTTCAGCCCAGCCCATGATAGGAAGACCAATGAGGCACAAGAGCATGTTGAAGAGGATGATGGGGCCACGGAGGTGGTATTTGTCACCAACCCAGGCAGTAGCGAACATGACGATACCAGCAAAGGCATAAGGAGGGGCGACGAGGCACTGGGCTTCGCCAATAGAGAAGCCCATGTTACCGACGAGAAGGATAGGCAGGGTATAAGCAAGAGCATAGCTAATGGTAGTGGTGTTGAAGAAGATCATGGCATAAGCCCAGATCTTCCAGTCGGCACCGCCACGCATGAACTTGCCCAAGTTGAAAGGAGGAATCTCAGCATCACCGCGATCGCGACGGATGCGAGAGACAATCCAGTCTCGCTCACGCTGACCAAGGAACGACCAAGACTTGCGGTTCGAATCGGGGAAGTCGACGAGGAGCCAGTATCCAGCAAAACCAAGACCGACGGTGAGAGCACCTTCGATGATGAAGATCCAGCGCCATCCGTTCAGGCCTTCACGGCCTTGGAGTTGCATAAGCTGTTTTGTGTCAGTAATAAATTTTTAGTGATGTTTTAGTGATCAAAAGGGACATACACCGTAAGCGAGGATACCGGAGAAGGCTGAAGCAACGCAGCCGAGCAGGTAGAAAGCCGAGTATCGCTTTCCGACCTCATCTGTTTCTCATGTTAGCATAAGGTTTCAAAGCTCACAGTGTTGGTTCGATTACTGACATCGTGTGTACCATGTGCTGAGAAGATAGACACAGCTGGGGAAGAAACCAGCTTCGAAGAAACCAAGGACTGCTCGAAGGGCAGCAAGTTGACCGAAGTTCTTGACAAATCCCATTCCAATCATGACAGCTCCCCAGAGAGAGGTGATGGCGGCGAGATGAATACGAGGACCGATCTTGCGAATAAGGACAGTGGAAGGAGGCTGGAAGATGATGTAAGGGATGAAGAAGACCAAGTTGGCGATATTCTATGACCCATTGTTAGTTCCCAGTTACAGTCGTGAAGCCCACTGGCCAAAATCAGAGCACTCACGTATCGATAATCGATGAGGACAAGGTCAACGCTCATTCCAGCAATATTGGCGGCACTCATGTTGGTTCTGTCCATAAGAGAGACGCAGTACATGGCACCAACCGTCACCACCAGTCGTCTGTCGATACGTCGAATAATCTTCTTTTGCTCATCGGCGGTAAATCCATGATCATGATCGACCTCAGAGCTGACCTTGCTGGGAGCATCATCGAGGTGCTTGAAGTCGGTTTGAGCCTCAATGTTGGCGGCATCCACGCCCTGCTGTTTCTCCATGATGACACGCGTTTGGTGTTAGGTTGGAGTATCTGGTAGATGAGGGTGGGAAAGGAGGAGAGTAAGAAGGCGAGGAATAGAATTGAGGGAGATGGTAGTGTTATACCAACAAAATGAATAAGAGGAGGGGGGACAAAGCGTCCGAATGTCTTGGTGGATGAGTGGAAACCCGAAGAGTGGAGATCTTGTCAATATCCGTAACTGATGTTACACGACCTTGCAGGTTCCAGGTTGAACTGTGATCAGCAAGGGGATATGCTAGACTTATGTATGTTGCGTTGCGTTGCGCTGCGTCGTGCTGTAATGTGCTCCGTTATGAGAGAGATATGGGGGATTGGCAGTGGAGAATGAACGAGTTCGGGTAACTCCTTCTTGTTTGGTAAAAAAGCAAAAGAGGAAAGAATACCAGGCAGGAGGATGGGCAGTGGTGGAAGGTGCTACCCAAGATATCGTGAGCCGCCAGTTGCAGGGCAGTTGTTTCTATCGATAGCTTAGCTTGATAGGTACCGTTTGCTGATGATTCAACACCAAAAGAAAATAAAAATCTGAAGCGTTCTCGGGCTTCCTCTTTATAATAATTCTTGTCTCTCCTTTTCATCCTTTTCTCTGGTTCTCTGATTCTCTTCCCCCCTCCATTTCGTACTGCAACAAATCTGCCAGACTATCGCCTCCTCCCTACACCCTACACCAACACCATCGACATGGACGACAAGCCCCTTCCTGTTGACGTACCGTCACATCTCCAACAAACCCAACGTCCAAGCCAATTCCTAAAGAAGCCTCAACCGAATAACCAATCACCCTTCAAAGAATGTCGGACGATGCCTCGGCTGGCGGAATGAACCTGGTTAGATGCGCGTCTTGGCCCCCGGTAGCCTCAGCCCCTTGGCATACGGTTGGCACTTCACTGTTTCTCCTACTGGCACTGAAAAAGAAGTTAGAGTACGCGCACGGCTCTCGAGACTAGGCCATGGTGACAGGCAAAATCTCCACCAAAGGTTGCCAACAGCATGACCTTGTTTCTACTTCCCCTCCCTCCCCTCCCCCGCAAGATCTACTGGTGATGGGGGATCAAAGCAAGCTCCACCACCAGAATCTGGGGCCGTCATTCGAGTTTGCGGGGTAGCTGGTCAAAATACCCTCTTGGCATTTTCGGAGTATTGCCCAAATAGGGTCGAGATGCGATGGAGGGAAGCCAGAGATTGTTGCATACTTGGAGCAGGGATGATCAGCAGAGTTCCTATCGAAATGACCACAGGTGACAAAACGATGAGCACCACACTAGGCGTGTAAATCTGTCGCATGTACTGCAATTTGCGTGGGTATTTGTGCATAAGAGGTGTGGCATGGCTTTTCTGGTATCCTGGGCCATCCCTCCCGTTTTACAATGCATTCTCCTACTTTCAGAACAAGAGGCTCAACGCAGTCCAAGGCATGGTTTCAGCAACAAAAGCAAATATCACAAGCTTGAGAGTAGGGCTGTGAACATGGCGGTATCTCCCAGCCTGACACAGGACAATGCAATCTCCCAAGCTCTTGGCTGTCAGGCAAGGAGAGAGAAAGACAGGATGTGGTGACACAGCAACACATCCAACACGAAATGAAAGGGGAATGAACACAGCACAGTTCACGCACACAAAACTATCAGAAAGTTGAGTGGAAGCCCACCATGCGCTTAGGACAATCTTCCGACATGACGCTGTACCTCCCTCTGAGAACGTCACGAGCGATTCCGGACCGGATGAGTCGATAACGGGAGTTGACTACTAAAGTTAATTAGTGGGAGATATGATATACCGTATTCGTCTGTGTCACCTAATTTTACAAGCGCCCGGGTTACGCAACCATGGCAGCGGAAGCGAAGCAATGTCATCGAATCGAAGAACAAGTGGATAATACATCAGACCGCCTCTGATCATTCACGCGAAGACGGCAAGAAAAGAAAAGAAAGTCAATTGCTTCCCACGCCGATAGTTGTTGATACACACGTTGGACCGTGCGTACAGAATTTCGCCCGTGGGCTGCATCTCCCAATCTCCCGCAGACAGAACCTGAAGCTCAGCCAAGCCCAGTCCTCAAAATAAAGACCTTGCAAGGGAAGGGAAAACGTGCCAATTAAACTGAGAGACGACCATCACATTCGCGACCATGACCTCTCCAAGGAGAATTCCTCCTAGATAGGCTCTGCCGCCCACACCCTCTCTCTCTGACCCCCCTTGTTCACCTTCCATTCCACGCTTTGCCCTCCCCCCTTCACTACCGCTAAATACCGACACAACCAACCAGCTCAAAATCTGCTTCTTTTTCCTGCATAGCTGGGAGTGTTGCACCCCGCATATTAGTTTAGTTTCATTGTCTCTTCGTCTTTGCTTTCTCCACCCCCGCACGAGGACTTGTTAGAGTCCCTTGTTGACCAATGGAAGGGAAAAGAGAGACCTTCGATGCCGAGGCTTGTAAAGTATGAGTCGAAGATAGACCATTACAGTGTTGCTGTAACTGTAGACGTTGCAATATCTAACCCCCCTACGCGGGAGTTTATGTTTATTTCGAGCTTGTCATCCCCACAAATCAGGATATGTCCTGTTCTGGGGTTGATACTTTTCTCCCATCATGCTCTTGAGATCTGAGATGTCTGAGTTCCAGGCTTCCCCTCCCCTTGCTTTACACGCTTTGACATCTACTGTGGTACATTCCCCATAGACCGGATCTCGCCCTCATGGCCAGGGTTTTACTGTATGCCAAGAGCCGGTCTGGGGAAAGGAGTCATCTGCGTTCGCACTCATGGCTAATCCTGTTGGTGGTTCGTCCTAAACGTGTCCATGCCAAGTGATGATAGAACGTGATGTCGGAACCGTCAGGAAGACCCTGTCCTGACGATCTAGATGTTGAAGTACTAAATGCGCTCTTGTTCCATTTTGGAAAACCTTGAGAGATTTCATACCCTCCTTGAATGTCAGCTTTCTTGACATGGGCTACTATCCTACGCCGCAGTACGTACTGTAGACAACGAACGAACTCGAAAGCAGATACACACACACTCACTCACACACTCACATACGTGCGTAAAGGAATAGAATCCAAATTCCTTCGGATCCTGCCCGAAAATCCTAATAACCTAACACTATGCTTTCCGCCTCTTCCATGCCAAATCATTGAGCCTCGGCATCCTGCTCGCTCCCTGTCTTCGCTGTAGAGCCAGACCCGTCTAGATGGACCATCTTCCCCTTTCAATAATCCAATTTCCATTTCGTGTCATCAATCATTCCGTTTCTCATCCGTGTGTACCGAATCTCCCTCCTGTGAGCCCAACCTTGACGAGTGAAACCCTCAAGGCAACAAGAACGCAAAGCTAAAGAATAGAAAGTGGTTTGTCGATATGCCCATGGAATCATGCGAGACCCCAAGGATTACACTAATTTTCTTGACTTCCAGTGGCGAGGCCAAGAAACCCCCTTAACCCAAAGCAGAACTCGCGGTCAAGAATGTCTTCTTAACATTATACCAGATCAACGCAACTGTGCCGACAACGCTGAAGATTTGAAGAATCTCCCACGGGTATCGCGTCTTGATCTCCGTCTCGATATAGTCGACATCGCCCTCCATAGGTGGGAACCGCCCCGTCTTCATGTACTCCTCCATGAGAGCATCCTTTTGGTACCACTGATCACGGAGCCACAGTTCAAACTCTTTCGGGTCGTCCAGAGGCATATCGGCAACGCGGAACCGACGCCAGTGAAAGTTGACAGACTTGGGAGCTCGTCCCTGGAAATAGGTACTTGATAGCCCGAAATACTCCTCACCGAATCCTCCTCGCCTATCGCATCTTTGTTAGTCGACAAACTTCTATGCTGTGTGGCAGCAGTATAACACTTACGGAATTCCTTCGTACGCGACGGTGCAGTCGTAGACATACTCGACCGTGCCCTTGAGCTCGTTTAGGCAAAAGAACATGCCCGTGCTTCGAGGAAGCATGACATGTTCGGGGTCTCTGAGATCATTCTTTGCTGCCCATCCAGCCGACTTTCTTCGTCCATTATTGGAGAGATTGGTACCCTCCGGGAAGAGAAGTAGCCACATGGGGTCGAAATAGGACTTTCCGCCGGGACCAGTCTTGCGTTGCTTCAGCTTGTTGAGTCGATAAGCAAGTCGTGGCTGGTCGGTCGCCATCTTCCTTGACATAAAGATAAAGCTGTAAAATTGCATTCCCCAACCGATCATGGGGATGTATTTGAGAGACTCTTTGAGGATGATATAGATGTGTCCGTGTGTTGGCGGGGAGTTCACATATGCAACCCACCAAAGGTAGAGCCAATCCGTGTAGATCTATAACTTGATAAGCTACTTCTTCAACGCCACCGTCCTATGTGGTATCATACCTGATGGTTTGCGATCATGACCAGGCGTTCAGGAAACTCGAACTGCACCCCGCCATCTGGTCTGAGCTTGATCTGCCCGGAGACAGTTTTATCACCGCTAATTCGAATGGTGGTTGGGCCCCAGATATTAGTCATAACTGTGGTGGTGAGGCAGAATGAGCGTTTCGTCATGGCCATGTAAGGATAGTACCAGTCACGGTTTATGAAGTACAAGGGCGCTCCAATCAACTGGGTTATGAAGATGCTGTGAAGTGTCAGTGTTGAACTCTAGACGGGGCTCGGGGTTGCCTTGACATACATGAGGCAGCAGAAGTTGAAGTAGATGGCGAAAAGTAAGCCTCGTACAATTTGCATCAACAGTCCATAGCTTTCTTTCCCCGAAGGATGGACATTGCTCGGGGTCGAGGTAGAACTTAGACCCTGCTTGCTTAACCCTGTTGTAAGCTCGGGGCTGGGGATAGCTTCAGCGATACCAGGATCTTTAACGTCGGCCATGGCGGCAGTATCTTGAGACATGTATTGTCTCTTGGTCTTTCGTAAGAACCAGGAAATATGCTGTTTAAGATGCAAGAAGCTGCTTGAGCTCAGGATGAGAGCGGGAGAAGAAGGTATAAGTTGTGACGAGTTGGCAGCCTGCTTGTTTGCCCAAGGCGCAAGGCGACAAGCAAGATGCGTGGCACAACGAGGGCCAAGAAGATGGTTACTAGGATGTGAATCTCGTTTCAGCCGTGGGCGAGTAAGAGATGGCGGCTCTCGAGACAAGAAGCATTCGTTTCATAAGTCGAAATAAAAGAGAGAAAAAAACAGGTCAAAGGTCCGGAATGAGAAAGATGTTGGCTTGAAGATCTGGATAGACAGGGAAAGTCAGCAAAAACCATGTCCACATGATGCGATTTGAGCTTGAGCCCTACCTTGACTTTAGCTTGATTGTTGGTTGCATTTGGATCTTGGGTGCCTGGTGACATCAGGTGGGATAGACGGATGCATCGGGGATCTTGTGACGCCGGGGCCGGAATTCGGTGGTTGCAGACGCCGATGGCTCTGGGCCAATGATAAGAGAGGTGGATGAGATCAGTCAGCATGAAACTCTAGATCAAGTTGCTGTTAACATGTCAAGACGCCGTGAACGATTGAAGCTTTTGATAGTTCGTTTATGTGAAGTCCTGTTGATATTCATAATTACCGATACAACTCCAAAAAGGCAACCCAATTGTTTCATGGACTACCTTGTTGATTGTTATGAAAAGCCATTCGACCAAAGCCACGACAGCTCTAGGTGGTTCTCTCCATGGCTAGGTCCCCTGCCTTCGAAGTACTGTAGCACCACCCCGCTAAAACTCATTCTGCCGCCTTTAACCACGACTCCACTCAAGCTCCCGTCACCGGCGTCACGTCCAAAAATTAATCGACTTTCACAAGTCTCTCTCCATCTATCTGCAAATGACATGATAAAACCGCATTAACTGCGCCATGCTTACTCGGCCTGTGATCAGAGAGCTGATGCTCCCTCGATCAATTCCGCATCATAGACTTGTCAACGGGCTCTCGTCACGTCAATTCAGATCTTGTTTGGCACCAGCACAAACACCATCCTCGCCCCGTTTCCTCTCCTCCACTCGCCCACGCCAGAACGCCGAAATACGCAGCATCGTCGAGATCCCCGGGCGTACAAACCCTCGCTATTTACAAAGCACAAAGCCTGGATCATCTCTTCTCTCTCTAAACTGGCCTCGACCTCCCCAAAACCTACTCATAATCCACAAGCTCTACTCAGCTCCTGTCGTCGACGCTGTCGTCAAGTTCTCCAAGTACATTCACAATGAGTACCCTGAGGTCAATCTCATATTCGAGCCCAAGATCGCCGAATCATTGAAGGAGCGTCTTCACTTCCCTATTTACGCCTCAGATAACCGATCCAATATCGCGGATAAAGTTGACGTCATTGCTACATTTGGCGGTGATGGTACTGTTCTTCGCGCAGCCAGTCTATACAAGCTGCATGGCTCAGTACCGCCTATTCTATCGTTTAGTATGGGTACACTGGGCTTTCTGGGGGAGTGGGATTTCGGTGCACATAAGAAAGCCTGGAGGGAAATGTACATGAGCGGCAGCGATGTCGCGATGCAGGATGCCGCCTTTCCTAGGGGTGCTTGGGATGACACGACCCAGGCTTCATATGGGGGCTGGGAAAGGATGAAGGGCAAGAGCCTCGGATCACAGCGGGCATCCAAGATATTGCTGCGACACAGAATCAAGGCCGACGTTTTTGATCCGGCTGGGGACAACATCAATCACTGCCTGTCGGATACACTGGAAAACGAAGCAAAGTCAGGAGCCAAACCGTTTGCGGGGTCCAAAGAGCCTTCACCATCACTACGAGCCATCAACGAGATTTCCGTTCATCGAGGATCACATCCACACCTTGCTGTTATCGATATCTACCAGAATGGCCATTTTCTAACCGAGACAACAGCCGACGGCATCCTGATCAGCACACCCACAGGCTCGACGGCGTATAGTCTCAGTGCCGGTGGCCCAATTGTTCATCCTCTTGTCAAATCACTCCTCATTACTCCCATCAGTCCTTGTAGTCTAAGTTTCCGATCGTTGGTGCTACCGCTCGACACCAAGGTCAGTCTACGGATGAGTACTAAAAATCGCGGGCGAGAGCTGGACCTCAGTATTGACGGAAAGCGATGTGCCGGTGTATCACCGGGGACTGAGATTCGAGTTGAGGGAGAATTTGTTGGGCGCGCAGGGCCCGGGGAAGAATGGCATGGAGGCGTTCCGTGTGTGATTCGTACTCAAGATGACGATCCGTGGGTGGGTGGTCTGAACGGACTGCTTAAGTTCAATCATCCATTTGGAAGGGAACCATCTGGAGATGAGTTCTTCGAATGATGATTCTCAGGTTGTAGATATATGTAGACTATTTGATACCCATACTTGAAAAATGTAAGTCGAAGCTCAATTTGTGTAATGGCATGTCAAGGTTTGGATGATCAGGTACATGATATGAAGATCTTCCCGATCGGCTACCTTAAATGAAGGTTAATTATAAATCGTCGTTCACATGCTCACACCGACACGTTGGGACCTGCGCGGCACCCGTTGAAACGCCGGGGTTGCATCAACTCCGTAGCTGAAACGGCAAACCGGAAAGGCCCGATCCTCCGAACCGGGATTTTCATCGTCTCTCGGAAGCCGCGGAATGAACATGAGGAAGAACCACGGTTTTGGTGGGGACAACATACACGATGAGTGAAGAGGCTCGTTTACTGCTCGTTAGGGTACGTTCAAGGGTTTGGGTCTGGCTGAGTGCCTGCTCACGAGATCACGGCATTCGTGTTGAGGTCATGGCGCTGGAAAACGCCTAGAAGGATGCGGTACTGCCGTATTACCATGCGTGTAAGGGAACGCTAGCATTCTTACTCAGATCCTATCATGACGCAGACACGATGACCAAAACACGGGTGAATCTTGGCATTTCGCAGAGAAATGAAGGAAAAAATAGAAACTCATAAGCGGTGTCCCTTATATTGTATGACAAGGGGAGATGCGTCCAGTCAGGATCCCGAGAAAAGAGCCGTTTGAAGCGACTTGGCAGTGCTTCCCCCGTCTCTCTTGAGAAGAAATTGTGGATGATTTGATTGAGGGAGTGACAGAGACAATCATGGGCTTATTCCTCCCTCAGCTAAGGCGCCCAGAAGGCTCGGCGTTTGGTCTTCGGGATGTGGCGTGCCTGTAATCTCTCGCTCCTTCAGTGCATTTCCCTCCTCTCGAGATCCATCTTGTGCTCGTATGAACCCAATTTTTCCCCTTCCCCGTACGCGCAAAGCAAAAGCCAGCTCGGCGCTACCATATCCCTTTTCCAAGAGTCTTGTTTTTTCTTGGCGGTTTTTGTCCTCTCTTGGGAGCCCGCACACCACCACAGGCGGCAAAGTTTCACAGTGGTCTAGTCTAATTCTTATTAGGCCAAGACTACAAACTTGATTGATCTCATTAAACTAACAAACGAGGTGAAATTTTTTGTGATGTGAAAACAAACACAACCACACACACACATTCTCTCAAGAAAGCGTCAGACGTGACCAAATGCCCAAGGGGGGCTGAGCTGGGCATTGGGCTTGGCAAGAGGCACAGGCGTGACAAGAAAACCAAGAGTCAAGAATGCAGAGCTCACCTCAGGGAGGCTTGTGCTGCATGAGTAAAGAAAAAGCAAGGACTATGATTGATTGATTGATTGTTTGACTGACTGTCTGTCTGAGAGAATAAGCTTGACCGAGCCTTGGCTGCGCTGTACAGTCCCAGTGATGCTTAATTAAAACCACCCCATTTTCTGACGCCCTCACTAATAAGTCGGGCTGGTTATCCCACTTTCCACTGCCACTAACTTAACGCTGGCCCACCTTGAAGGAACCCTCTCTTCCATCCTTCAACTACAAGTCAAATAACCATAAGTTAGACATCCATTATTTTCGGATTTCCTTTTTCTTTCCTTCAATTTCCCATCTTTTTTTCTTGGTTCGTTTCGTTTCTTCCATTCTATCTCTACTCATATCTCTATTGCTATCACTATCTCTCCAAATTTTAGACGCCCTCTGCGAAATATACCACTTTGACGTTCCATAATCGAATCTCTCCGTGATTTTGACCTCCCAGTAACCACCACTGGATCGACCCGACGACGAAACATCACTACCGCGATTCCAGCACCAGCAATCGCCTTTTATTCGACCTTCTTGAATCCAATCCTCGACCAGCTGTGCTGGGCTATTCTCAGTCGGGGCAACCTTCAATTCTTGGCTGCCTTGACTCACTATCCACCACCACCGCAAGAATGGCGCCCATTTCTTCCAGCTTGACACTCCTGCTGGCAGCCGTCGCTGCTATAATAACACCCGTGTCTGCGAATCCCCATCCCACAGGTAGGTGTTTTCGAGTTGGTGGACACGCATTGCCCCAATGCTGTGCATCATTTAGTGGGGGGTCCAATTGGTAACATTCAAACAGGAGATGAATCTCGCGATTCTACATCACAATCTTCCGCCCGCTCCCTGTCACAACTCTCAAATCGAGGTACGCCTGAAGCACCACAGGGATATGTTCCGGCCAAAGACGACTGCCCTAGTACACGCCCCAGCATCCGAAATAGCACCAGTATATCGCCCGAGGAGCTCGAATGGCTTCCCAAGCGTCGCAACAACACCATCCCCCACATCCGCGACCTTCTCAAGCGCGTTGCGATTCCCGATTTCGATAGCGTAGAATATCTGAAGGATGTTGAAACCAATGCGACGGCACTTCCTAATATTGGTATTGCCATCTCGGGTGGTGGTTATCGTGCCATGTTGTCAGGCGCTGGCGCTCTGGCCGCGTGGGATATTCGATCCGATGGCAGCACAACCGACGGCAACCTAGGAGGCCTTCTTCAGAGCGCAACATATCTATCCGGACTCTCAGGTGGCGGCTGGCTCGTTGGCAGTTTGTCCATGAACAACTTCACTTCTGTACAGAACAGCGTCAACTGGGCCACCATCTGGCAACTCGAGAACTCCATCTTCTCAGGCCCTGACCAGTACAGTCTGTTGCAATACTATGAACAAGTGTTTACTGCCGTCAGCGACAAGAAGGATGCCGGATATGAACGTTCCCTCACCGATTACTGGGGTCGTATGTTGTCCTATCAGCTCATCAACGCGACAAGTGGTGGCCCAGCGTATACTTGGTCTTCGATCGCAGACGATTCCCAGTTTTCAGAGGGTGAGACGGCAATGCCCATCGTCGTCGCCGATAGCCGTAATCCTGGAGAGACCATTATTGCTCTCAACTCGACCGTTTTCGAATTCACCCCCTGGGAACTAGGATCCTACGACCCAAGCCTCCATGGCTTCGTGCCCCTCAAGTACGTCGGATCAGAATTCAACAACGGTTCTCTTCCCAAAGACAAGCCCTGTATCCGCGGATTCGATAATGCCGGTTTTGTCATGGGTACTTCGAGCAGTCTTTTCAACCAAGTTGTCATGTACATCGACGACGATCAGAGCAACTATGTCCCTGACAACGTCCCTGACTTTGCTATTGATGCCGTTGTTAGCATTTTCGAGGCTATAGGCGATAAGGAGGATGACATTGCTGACTGGACCCCCAACCCTTTTAAAGGATTCAACGACGTGGATAACCTCGCTGCTGACGAGGACCGTCTTACTCTTGTCGATGGTGGTGAGGATCTTCAAAACGTTCCATACTACCCTCACATCCGCAACGACCGCAACGTCGATGTTGTCTTCTCATATGACTCGTCCGCCGACACCGAGTCTTTCTGGCCTGATGGAGCATCAGCAATCGCCACTTACGAACGCTCCCTCGAGGACATATCTAATGGCTCCTCGTTTCCCGCTGTTCCTGGCAAGAGCACGTTCCTCAACCTTGGACTCAACACCCGCCCTACATTCTTTGGCTGCAATGCCACCAACACTACCGAACCGTCTCCTCTCATCGTTTATATCCCCAACTACCCCTACGTCTATGCATCCAACATTTCCACCTTCCAAATGACTGTCAACACGTCGGAGCTTTCGGCCATTATCGAGAACGGCTACGCGGTGGCGACTATGCTCAATGCCACACGCGACCCGGACTGGCCTATCTGTGTCGGCTGTGCCATGCTCTCGCGCAGCTTTGACCGTACCAACACTACGGTTCCCGCCAAATGTCAGGAGTGTTTCCAAAACTACTGCTGGAACGGTACTCTGGACGAGAGTGAACCAGAGCCCTATTGGCCTGACTTCATCGGCACCCAGCTTGAGATTGAAAGTCTGGGACAAAAGATTCCTAGCGGCAGCTTTGTCGCCATCGCTGTTACCGTTTTTGCCGGATTTATTCTTGTCATCTAAAACATTTCATCTTATGTCACCTATGCTCCAATATTTTTGGAGTCCGTTCTTCCTATGATATCTGTTACAAACATCTGCATACTGGCATGTTGAGAAAAGGGGGTCGAAAAAAGTTGGATTTGCTACATAGCTAAAATTCTCTCTATTGGGCACATAGGATGAGGTTTGTTTTGCACCTGGTTAGACGGAGGATGGGATAAGTTATAAATCTCTAGGCTATTTGGCTTTTTACTATTACTCTCTGATACCCTGAAATTGAGAGATATTTTATCTGAAAGTAAGACCACACTTGTATTCTTTTGTATTACTGAGCGTTGATCAAATGATGCGAAATTAACAATGCGAGAGCTTGTGGGTTTGACGAGTGCTTTCTATCGTATAGTAGGCAAGCTTAGGAACTGTTGACGCCAACAAAGTAAATGCTCATAAGTAGCATGTATCGTGCGACTGCTATATCACTCTCATTCATAGCTCCTTATATTGAAATGTTGATTTACGTCAAAACATGTCTCATTAACTTGGTGACTAACATGGCCTAGATTAGAATGTGACATCCTTTCCAGTCTTTGCGCTCTCCACGAGACCTTCGATCAATCGCAGTACATCACGAGCCTCGGTTGCCTTGACAGGCAAATCCTCAGACTTTCCACTCTCGACAGCCTTGGCCAGCTGAGCATAGAAAGCCTTGTAGGTGACTGGTTCAGAGATGGGAGCCTGGGCCTCTTTGATCTTGCCGTCGCCGTCCACGACGGTCAACTTGTAGTTCTTGGGGTCTTCCTTGCCGAAGTTTTCGTCAGTGGCTTTGATGCCGGACTGCAGCTGGGTCTCTTGCGTGTCGAGACCGAACTTGCGGAAACTTCCCTTGGAACCTCGGACCCAGAATCGGGGCTGCTCGAGTTCGACGCTGAGAACGCTGATGCGGACGTTGACGAGGAGACCATCGGGGTAGGTCAGCTCGGCGGCCAAACCGTCGGGGTTCTCAAAGTCGAACTTTCCGGAACGCTGGGAGAGGAGACGTCCATGGACGGCTTGGGGCATGCCGAAGAGAATGTAGGCCTGGTCGATGAGATGAGTTCCGAGGTCGAAAACTGCGCTTCCACCCTGAGAGATGGGAACGTCGAGCTTCCAGTTCTTGGAGGGGACAGGACGGTAGCGATCAAAGTGAGTGTCGAGCTCAATGATACGACCCAGAGTTCCGTCAGAAATGAGTTTCTTGACGGTGAGGAAATCGTTGTCCCATCGTCGGTTCTGGTAGACGGCCAAAAGACGCTGGTTCTTCTCGGCGATGGAGATGAGCTCATCAGCTTCAGCAGAGGTGGGCACAAAGGGCTTCTCCGTCAAGACATGCTTGCCGGACTCGAGAGCCGCTTTTGTGAGTTCAAAGTGATTGGGAGGAGGGGTGGTGATGATGACGAGGTCGACGTTGGAGTCAGCAAAGAGCTGCTTGTAGTCTGTGTAGTGCTTGATGTCGGGGTAGTCATTGGGGGCAGAGTTGCCTTCTCTGGGGGATCGCTGGACGATGCTGTAGAGTTTGAATTGGGGGGTTTGAGTGAGGAAGGGGATGTGGAAAGTTTTGGCAGAGGCACTGTTTGAGTGTTAGTATGAAGTGAGTGAGGTGAGGTGATGAAGCTTACCCGTATCCCACGATACCGACGTTGAAAGTCTTGCCGCTCATAATTGAAGGTCACAGTCACAGTTGAGGTGGAATTTATGGGTATAAGTTGGCTGTGAAAGAAGTGAAATGATGAGAAATATATTTTATTCCAGGATTGAGGAGGAGAGGAATGATTATTATTATAAGCTAGTTGGATAACTCATCACCTAATAAGAAGGAGAAAGAGAAAGAGAAAGAGAACGAGGTTGTGGTTGTGGTTGTGGTCCTTGATTTTCGTCATCTTGGCGGGGGTTCCAAACCCGACGGGCTTCTCACCGGAGCAGTTCACTTCAGGTTTGGGTTGCGTGAATGGATTATGAATGGGATGGACGAATTGAATGGAACATGTCCTGACGCCACAGATGCTTGTTGATGGGTCATATCACGATTTATGGTGGATTTGGCCGAGAGAATATTTCGCCTGGACCTTCCATATATTCGATTCTGATTAGATAATCAGTTGATGATTTTCACATGGACTTACCCTATTGTGAAAATTTGTTCATTTGATCACCATATTATCTCTACTAATTTTGTTAAAGGAAAATAGACATTTCATGCTGCTGTGATAAAGAGAGTTTCCATCTGGATTATTCTGTGTTTCTTTTAGTAAAATCAAGACAGAAACTCCGGCGCATGTCCAAGTCATATTCTTTTGGGTAATTTCTTCCGCAACAACAGGCAATTTTCTCCGGTATCGTGTCCCAACTAATGCATGAATCCCGCATCTTACTTGAACAACTCTCCTTAGCTACACTACATTTGCCGTATACAACTACAAATATATCAAACTGCAACGCCACATATATATACTATATGATGCGAAGGATTCATCTTCTCATTGAAGAAATTATTCATCATGGAACTCTCGATCCTACATACACTCTAGGCAACGATGTTCCATCCTGCAAAGTCCGGACAGCGAGAAAAAGTCCGAAAGGGCGGGACAAATTGCTGACAATAATCAATCCCATAATAGCCGAATATATATATATACAAAGAAAAGTATGTGAGAGTGACATGTTCATGAAAACTCGGATTCTTAAATCACGTCTTTACCTACTCAAATCCATCTCTCATCATGGCCAACCAACTCACCGTATTCCGTGGCGATGGACAACCGGGTCAGTTCTCCTGGTCACCATTTGTCACAAAACTCGAGGCTCGTCTTCGGTTCGACGACATCAAATATAGTGTCGGCGGTGGTACTCCTGTATCAGCCCCTAGAGGGAAACTCCCCTACGTTGAACTCGGCTCCAAAGAACAGGTCGGCGACACGACTCTCATAATCCAAAGACTCATCCAGGATGGAATCATAAATGACTTGAACGCTCATCTGACGCGGGTCAAGAATGCTCAAGATGTCGCTGTAAGAGCTCTCGTGGAGGACAAGCTATACTTTTACAACGTGCGTGAGAAGTGGTTCGATAACTACACCACCATGCGCGACCACGTTCTCGCTGCCATACCGTGGCCATTGAGGATTGTAATCGGGTTGCTCTCTTTTCGTGCTATTTCCAGGACGTTATACGGACAAGGCACAGGGCGATTCACCGACGACGAGATCGTGACATTCAAGGAGGAGGTGTGGGAAAGCATTGATGCTCTGTTGACCGAGGCCAGGAGCACAAGTGTTGCGTTAGAGGGGCCATTCTGGGTCCTTGGCGGTCAAAGACCAACAGAGTCGGATGCGACATTGTTTGCCTCAATAGCTACGGCGTTACTCTGCGATGCGTAAGTGTTTCTGCAGTGACTAATTGTTCAGCACTGACCGATGTGAAGAACACCTGCATCTAAGAGAATCGTGAGGAGGTATCCCGTCGTGGTAGAGTATGCCGACAGGATACGAGCGAGATATTTCCCAGACTACCAGAGCTGGGATTGAGGTAGTCGGGGTCGTTGTAATGACGAGTGTCGATATCTTGAAATCAAGGACGTGCTGGAATAGTCTTGATGAGTTGCGCCCATTATGTCACTGAGGCATATTGTGACTAGGCAATAGTACTCTCAGAGTTTCAGATAAGAATAAACATGGAGTTTTTGACGCAGTTGCTGGCCAGGTGTCAGATTCATCGCTTCCTGGTAGAATAGGACGTCATCCCCAAGGTCTTGGGAAGAGAGTGAGTCGTTGGGAAACTGCAGCGTTTCAGGATATTGCCCATGTCGTCATCAGAAAGGTGCCCGTCAAGTCAGGTTCGGGAGACGGGGGATTTTCCGGCCGTAGGAACTTGGAACATGGAGGAATTTTTGTCCAACTTGACGGAAGTCGTCCGTCCGAGAACGTCACATCTTTGCTGTGGTTGTACTTAGCTCTCAGTAAATGGAAGGCCTTACTTCCCATGTCGATGTTGGTTTCATTCACATGATAATACAAAACAGTGAACTGGTATGATTGAATCGCATAGCTTGTGAAAGAGGAATGGCGAGTACATAAAACACAAAGCATGTAAATCGTTATGAGCAACTGAACAACATGAACAGTATAAGTCAGGGGCGGGGGGCATGGACGCCATCATATGCTTCATCTCTCATGGCCTCGGGATGCTACAGCGAAGAAGGTCCGTGGTTCAAATCTGCATTGAAGATCCAGGACGGCTCGCAGCGAAAAGTTGACCCATCGTCAAGTCCAGGAAGGCAAGGTAAACGGTTTGCCCGAGATGGATGGGCTGCAACTGTGAGGCACATACAGTAGCTCTTTTGGATGGGTTACATAGACCAACTTGGGTACTTTTGAATCCCAGTAGTGTATAATCCAGGGTAGGGACTTCCACTAGGACTGAAGCAGCAAGCTAACAGTAGAAATGAGAAGGGCCTTCTTGATTGTTGTATGTGCAGTACTGATTGTACTGTAGCTCCTGGTTGGTGTCTGCGGCGGCGATGTGCCGGCATACGTAGAAGCAAAAGACAACACCCCCCTGGACAAGAACCAACAATGCAACTTGACCAACAGGAATAAAACCAAAAAGACCCTAATTTAGAAATCCTGATCCTTGATTTTTCTTTTCTTTCCTTCCTCCCTTACCAGTTGTCCCCAGCCGCAAGGTCTTCTGGGCTGATGAAATAGTTGTCAAGCCACATCGGAGTGACTATGCGAAAAGGGAACAACATGATGACTACCCATGAGCGCTGGTGAAATTTGATGACTCGATACTTGACTGCTCTTGGACAATTGAATACTAAGCCTAGTAGTGAGTGTTCTGTGTTCAAGTCTGGAACTATGCAACCATCGGCTTCTGTTTTCATAAGCACAACTCAAACTGTGCCACTTCAGCTGTATTATACATGAAGAAATCAACGAAGGGAGTTACACAGATCTTGCACATTTCCTATGTAACCATGTATTGGAAATACAACGTCAGACCATACCTCATGTGAAGGCCTCGGCGTGGCGCGATAACCCGTTAGAGACCGTTTTGAAGGCCAGAGATTTTCTGCCAGGTTTTTTTCCCTTTTCCTTTTTTCTTCTTTTGGCACGTCTCTTGCTCTTCTTCAAGTTGTCTGAGTTGATAAAAAAAACAGGTGGAGAGAAAAAAAAAGAAGGGCCAAAAAAAAAGAGACAGGGTGCGTTTCCGGTTTATCCTTGTTAGACAGGGATAAATGTTTAAGGAGGGGGGTGCGTGCATAGGGAAGAAAAGGATGCAGGAAAGAAAAAGACAGGGATATGTGCGGGGAAAAGAAAAGAGAGCGGAGAGGGAATCGAATGAGAATAAGGAAAGAAAAAAGGTCATGGATGTTTACCTACAGTACAGTTTCTTACCCCGGATGTGATCAGTTTTGCCCGTGTCCATGTCCGAGCTGTGGAGGGTTGGAAATGCGAGGTTGGTGTTTGGACGGGTTAACTCACTTCAGTTACGCGGGAAGTCGGGGACAGACATGTCTAGTCTTTTCTTTTCTTTTTCAGATTGAGGCTTGAAATTACCGACATTAGAAATTATATCAAGATCAGTTGAATGTGGTCAAGGCATATGATGTTAATTCCCGGTAGTCAAAGAAGGATGAAGTTATTACCAAGTATGGCCACCCACAGACACAGACACATCCCACACCCATAGACATACCGGCGGTACACGTACACGAACACACACACACACAACTGTTAGCAGTGTGTGGTTGGTTTGTTCCCTTTTCCACTCGACGTCGCCCATCCTCGCCCCCCTTCCCCCAACTATCGAACTAAAACATTCTAAGAAAGAAACCCAACTACCTCTGCTACGTTATGACGGACGATCCCACGGTTCCTGCATCACTCATGGAGAGAAGTACGAGAGGGAGGGGGGAAGGGGAAGGGGAAATTTGGATTGTCCAGCAGCTGAATGGTAAGAAAATTGCATTAGACTCCTTTCGAAACAAGGGCCAGGCAGAAATAGAAAGTAGAATTTAGAGATTGACATGTCCAGCCTCGGGCAGATTTGGTTTCCTTTTAGGCTTGTTTCTTTTTTTCCCTTCTTTTTTGACATGTGAGCCTCAATTGAGCACTGTTAGTTCGGCTGCAGTACAGGATCCTATGCTACTATGGTCGAGTAATAAAAATGGCTTCGGGAAGGATTTGTGAAGGATTTCAACAGCATATTGCACAAACCTATGTTTTTTCCCCCCTCTTCTTTTTCACTCTTCATCCTCCTACCACCGACAATTCACCTCCACTATAAAACTACATCGATCAAAAAGATCATGCTATTCGCTTAATCCTCTGCCTTATGGCAATCAATCCTCTTTTCCCCCCCCTCTTCGCTCTCCCCCGGATTTTCTCGGCTGCAAGGACTTCGTATATTGGGTCTTCCCCCCTTTTCTTTCTCAACGATCTAGAATAGTAAAGAAACCCTGACTCGATCAGGGTTGTACTCATTTCAAATCAAACAGCAAGAAAAGAGTAGATCCGAGCATTGAAGCAAAAAGAGAAAGGAAGAGAATTGACAGAACCGGCCAAAACTATGCCAAGCAAGGGAACATCGGCCGATGTGTATGTGGACATGGACATGGACATGGACATGTGTCTGGCCTACCTAGCGACCGACGGTGGACCGACTAGGGACGGGATATCGGATTGGGGGATGGACAGCTAACGTTGCCTCCAGGTGGACCGATTACTTGCTGCTCTCTTCGCTTTTCTCTTTCTTTTCTCTCTTTCTCACTGGATTCTCCGGTTTTTCTCCAGCTTTCTGTCTATCCTCCCAGTTAATTGCCCTCGAACTAGCTCACCTAGTATGCTCATGTGTTCCCATTTTACCCCATATTGTTAGGCTATCGTAATAGAAACACAAAAAGACCCTGTGATCTGATGGTATTCTTGTCTCTACTTGGTCAATCCCCGAAATGAAAGGCAAAAAAAAAAAAAAACAGTATTCATTCTAATTCATTCATCAAGCTCCTTGTTCATCTCGTTTCACCAGAGAAGGCTCCTGTTCTGGAGTACAGTAGCTAACAACCCAACCACACCCAAACAAAAAAAAAAAGACCACACAGACACAGCTTCACATGCTTTTCAATCTCCCGAAGGCTGGGCCAATTTGCCTCTCAATTCACCTTTCGGAGCTCCTCATGGCTTTCTTTGTACGTCAATCGTACATAATACGATACCTCCTATGTAATGTAATGTACCAACCCCAAAAGATCCTGACGAATGCCCTTTGTAGTTTCGCCTTGCTCGGACGTGTGAATCGAATCTGGAAGTTGGCCCCGTCCCAATCCAGACAGCTTCGACTCGACCGGGGAGGCTGGTTGGGTCCGGCCTTGGGACTGGGTGGCAGCGTCCGGGGGTGGCTTACACACACACACACATACACACTACCCCTCCATCATGATTGGTGGTGTTTTACACGCCCCCTCCTTGAACCTCCTAACTCCATGTTCAACTGCTCGATGCCTGCCTTTTCGAGCATTTCTCATATCAAATTCGTTCGGTCAAAATTTTCTGAATCTTCATGGTAAACGTTTGAATTGAGAAAATCTCTCTTTTGCCTCTCCCTCTTTGCCTCTTCCACACACCCCCTCTAACCCCTTTTCAGTCCCTGTGTTCACGGATCTCTCAGCTTAGAACTGCAGGAATCGACGTAGACAAGCATAACCTACTCGGCCTCTCTTCTCCCTCATTCGTCCAAGCTCAATAACCGCGGGTCGTCGCCTTGTTGAGATCCCGGGACCCCCGTCACCCACACCACATCCAATACGCGGGGTTGTGGTGTGTGAGGTCGTGCCGGGGAGGGGGACTAACACAGCTGTCCACCTGGAAGAGAACAAGATGGCTGGAGAACGTTGCCCTGATGGCAACCACTGGCATGGGTTGGAGAGAGGAGAGGAGGACTTGTCGGCAAAGGATGGGCATAGCATGGGTGAGAGCATGGCAGACCCCCAGCAACCAACTACGTACTGCCTAGCATGATGCCAGAAACTCACTTACTGTTCCTGCTTTCCATCTACCTCAGATCGAGCTTTGTCACTACCATAAAAAGCCCCCATTCCTCACCCGTCTCTTCTTTCTTTCTCTCTTTTCCTCATCATCCATTCGCTAAAGGAACAAGTCTTCATTCGTTGTCTCAGTACACACACACTCTTCAACCACCAGAACCTGCATCATCAACTCGACTTCCAAGTCAACACCAAACACAACCGCAAAAATGAAGTACGCTTTCGTTACCCTCGCCCTTGTCGCCGCCGCTCAGGCTCAGACCCGAAGCGACATCCCCGAGTGTGCCATTCCTTGTCTCGACAAGGCCATCGAGTCCGAGACCTCTTGCAATGTCCGTGACTACGTCTGCGTTTGCGAGAACTTCAGCAAGGTCCGCAGCATTGCTACCTCTTGTGTGATTGAGGAGTGTGGCGCCGATGTTGCCGTCAGTAAGTCATGTCTTTGAGTGTCTTTGTCCTGAGACAAAAGAACAAGACCCTCGCCTTCATGAAGAAAACATTGTACTAATTCACCACTCTTAGACGACGTTCTCCCCGCCACTGAGGCTCTCTGCAAGAACCCTACCGACGAGAGCGGTGAGGGCGACAGCACCTCCGCTGCCGCTGTCACCTCTCCTTCTGCCACCGTTACTGCTGGCACCACCACTGTCCCTGCTGAGACTGAGACTGCCGATGAGACCACCACTGTCGCTGCCGAGACTGAGACCGCTGCCGAGACCACTACCATCGTCACCTCCGCCTCTCAGGCCGCTACCACCGTTGTTGTCAACCCTCCCATCACCCCCAACGCCACCGGTACCGGTGCCGCTACCAGCACTGAAGCTTCCAGCACTGAGACCTCCGCTGTCGTTGTCGACAACGGTGCCGCTGCCCTCACCGGCCTCGGCGGTCTCGCCATGGTCGCCCTCGCTGCTCTTGCCCTGTAAGGAAATCAAATTCCAAACTTGACGACCTTGACGCGACAGCATCGTCTCTGCAAAGGAGTCGGCGTTGATGATGATGGACCTGCATGAGCTACTCCGACGAGGACGGCCTCTTTTCGTCTCCAACTAACAAGAGAAGCTATGTTTACGGACTAGTCTGTTCTTGAGGAGCGAAGCATGTTTTTGTTTACTGCATTCGGATGGAAATGTAATATCCCGGAACTGAATTCTAGGGATGTGTGCAATTTAGGAATTAAAGATATGGGAAATTCTTGGGTTAATAATAGTAATGGTTTGTAAAGACCAAAAACCAATTGAATATATACACTATACATTACACATAAAAATCATGTATCTGAAAGTTGCTTGTGATGTGAATCTGCCAATTGCTTGAGTGATTGTGAAGTGTCTCACCCCGAACTGGTGTGTCGATGAATTCTATCAAAGTAAACAATTTGTTGGGAAACCCACCACAACCCGTCATTGACCGATTGTGACCGATTGCAACGCCCAAATAACGCCGGCGTTGGCCTCGATCATGGCGCTGAACAGTAAATAAAAACAACAATTGACCTGCCGGATTGGCTACACCATTGACTACAAAGACTCCGACTCGATGGCTCGTCTCTACACTCTACACTAAGCAAGCCACCAAGGCCATGTGCCGGAAATAGAAGCTGGTATAGAACTAGCATCGACTAGTTTGCCGCGCACAAGAGAACAGGATGGAAGAGAGGCAAAAAGAGAAAGAAAAAAACCTTCTTCCTGTTGCTGCCCGGAAACGGAATGTAAGTGGCTGTCGTGGTTTTAAACTTACCAATCGGTTGAGGGGTGTATGATAGTGGTAACTTATATCGAATCAGTGATTTCCTCCCGTCACTTGAACGGGATACGACGTCTTAGCTAGAATAGAAATAAGAATAAACAAGATCCGATCCCCATTTCCCAACCTCTCGTGTATGTATGTGTATGGTAAAAGTTAAAAAAAAAAAAACCGTCATGACGTTTGAGATAATGCGGGGTTGATTTCATTCATACGTTTTTTGTTGTTGTAGCTGAAGAGATGCGTCTCCGCTCCCCTCGTTGTAACCCAAAGAAAATAAGTTTTTATGTAAGAAAATATGCGTCGCCTTGGAGACGAGGGTGATGCATATAGCATTAGGTATGTATTGGAGGTGCGTGGGTGGGTGTGGGAGATAGCTGTGCTGGTATTGGCTTCATGTGAACGAACTGGCAGATCAACATCGAGTTGGCTGGCTACCAACACAGAATCTATTGATAGTACCCATCAACTATCATACCATATCCAATCCAGTCCAGTCCAGCCCAGTCCTTTCTCCAAAGACACACCAACCATCTGACACACATCACGAACCTTCATTCAACCTATCCTTCTCTATATCCTCAATCCACCCAGCAACACTCCTCGCAACCTCCAAACTCGCGTCTTGAAACGTTAGCATGCATCCCATCCCTTACGCATTCTCATGTCATAATCACTTACCGTCTCTTGTGCAAAACGCATGCGGCACATCCCCTTCATCCACCATGATCCTCAGCCTACCACCACCATTCTCCCGTCTGTCAATAAACCTTTGTCTCTCACCATCGTCAATCCAGTGATCTTTCTTCGCATAAAAGATGAAGAACCTCGGGACCTTCGTCTCGTTCTTCTGCGACGCAGCCCACAGCTCTTCGCTCCACTTCTCCTCGCAGATGGTCTCGAGCTCTGTTATACCGAGATGCACAGATTGTTGCACACCATGCTTGCTCTTCAGCCATCGCGCAGTGACATCCGCAGTCGCGGCTGTGAAGCCCATGACCTGATGAACTACCCATGACAGCGTCGCAACAGAGAATATCCCCAGTAGTACACGGGCGACAACGTGAAGAACCCCGTCGAGGAAAGGAGCGACTCGGCGTAAAGCCGTGACACGAACACCGCTGGGTGAACGAGCAATGTGCGTGAGCGTCGGGAAGAGGAGAAAGCCATGTCTGAGGTGAAGATGCGGCGCACGAGACGGATTCTCCAAGTGCCGATGGAAGATCTCAACGCTGATATATCCTCCAACCGAGTGACCCATTAGAATGACAAAATCAAAGGGTTTCCCATCCTGCTCATCCAACCCGACGCGTTTCGCCGCAACGTCATCATAAATCCCCTCAATCTGTTCCTCCAGACCCCAAGGCGCCCTTCCTGCCTCGAAATCATCGTCGCTAAACCCCAGAAGATTGCGTCCGTAGATATCATAGACAACATCTGTCTCGACCTTGTTCACCAAAAGACGTAGGATGCCGAGGAACTCGGTGTAGAATTCAATGAGGCCGGGGTTGCCGCAGACAAAGTAAATGAGGGCATGGCCTTTGACGCCGTTCGTCTTGGTTGACGGTAGCCAGACCTTGGGTGCCATCTTTACCTCAATTAAATGTATCTTGTCGAGTGAGAGGAGCACTTGAGGTCGTGGCGTATTTTTGAGATTTTGGCACGACAAAGATAAAGACAGACGTTGCGTTGCATTGACTCGTCATTGTGTCCCGTCATGACTTACCCGGCACTACTGGTACTCAATCCACTGAAGAGAGCCACCAAAACACAACCATAACCAGACACCTCACTAGGTCAGGTCAGTCAGACATTAATCGACAGCAAAGACTGACAGTATACCAACGTTAGGTCTCAAGATGCATTTCTTTATTAACGAAAACAGGTAAAATCTACCATCGGACTCAAACTTCAAAACCGGAGAATAGACTAGACTCATTGCTCAAAAGTAAACGCAAGCACCGCAAGAGCACCCGCAAAAGCACCACGAACCCTTTACTTCAGTCCACTCGACATTTCGAAAACACTCAACCCTCAAACATAATTGTTACCCATCAATCAATCTCGTTCCTAAACTGAATACGTTTTTCGCACCTCCACCAGCCCAACATTCTTCTTGGTCACAGCCGCCCATGTCGGCATATACTTCAGCAACTCGTCAAAGGCTGGGATAGTTCCCGGTTCGTTCGCATCGCTCCATGCACAGCTGATCTGCACCTTGAACTGATCTGCCGGCTTGGCCAGCGTCGCTGGAACAACTGAGCGGGCCTTCAGATCACCGTCCTGCTCCTCGGAGCTCACGGCACCATCAATCAACTTGGTGCGTTCGTTCAGAACAAGTGTCAAGTGCCAAGGTTGGCTTCGATCCCGACGCCAAAGCTGGATTTTCTTGAACCCCTCAGGAGGATATGTGCCAAAGCGAGGATCCCTTGATACACCACCCTTGACAGAGAAGCCGTACACAGGCTGTGATGTCTGCAAATAGCAAAGTCTTGTATCGAGAGCATCAATCTTCAGGCGCAGAGTTCCATCAGTACCGTTCAAGCTCTTAACAGAAATAAGTTTATCCGCTGCCTTCTCCCCAACCAGTTTTAATGGCAAACTGGACGCATCATACTGGCAGTCTACAAGCCCCTCACGAGAGCCTGGCTCACAAGTAGGCTTCTGATTCGACGTTGTCGGAAGTGAATTTATCACTTCGTGGATATAGCTATCAAGACCCATAACGGAGACCGTGTTCGTGTTGTTGTCAAGGTCAACAACCTGCTGGAAATAGAACTTGAATCGATGACTGCTCGAGAAGGGGAAAGCGATGAGGTTATAGATGAACGTGCCGATGAACACGCAAAAGAGGAACAGAGGAATATGGTGCGTCACTCGGTGGATAAATGGTGTCAACGGGATTAGTAGAAGGATGCTCAGGATGCCCAGAGAAACAAGAGGCACCAAGAGGCTACCACCGTCCGTTCCCGTCATCTGCAGGGCAGACATCGCAATAAGACCAAGGTTTCCAAGCAAGATGACCGGCACAGGGGCCAGAAGTAGAAATTGAATGACCCAGGTCCACGTGGGGAGCCGACCGGACCATGTTTGTTCATGGTCAAATGGTTGATATCTCTTCAATCTAGGAGGAGAGGGTGCATTCTCGGCAACCGATCGACGATATGTGTTGGCGAACGACGTCTGCGCATTGGATCCGTAGCCTGGCTCGCCGGCTCTGAGTGGCGTTCTCTCAGTAGCATCCTCATTATCGCTACCTGCCTCCTCATCCCCGGCCTCCTCTTCGGTTTCGGCATGCGCCTCCTGGTTCTGGTCACGGCTGGGAACATCTCTGGCTTGATGAGCATCATGGAGCTGCAGAGCAAAGTCATGTTTGCCAAGAAGCCCAAACTGTTCCAAGAGCGAGATCAATAGCGCCAGAAAGATGGCAGATTGCAGAAAGACGGTGCTATAGAGGGCAGCAATGTGCAGGCGATCTTCCGCTACAGCACAAATGACTTGCACTCCCCAACCCAGGGCAAACAGCCAAATGAGCACGTACCCACGATGCAGGGCACTCGGACGGACGAAGCTGGCTCCTCGCATAATCAACCAAAAGCTGAAATAGAAGAGTGAGAGAGTCATGGACCAGCTACAACTAGTTAGCGCATGGACATTTCGAGCTCATAAAGGTGTACATACACTGCATAACCACTGCTGTAAATGATAAGTGGATTGAACTTAGCAATCAGATACGTCGAAGCAATGGTGAGAGCACTCGCAAAGACCAGGGCAATCGGGAAACGGAAGAAACCTTTCCACCCGCCGAGCACAACCGGGTCATCATTAATATCGTAGTGCATCTTGATATCTCTGGCAAAAAAGTAATACTTATCCTTACGAATCAGCAAATAGGTGAAGGCTATAAGGATCAGCGGCGTGGCGACGAGAAGAGTAAGTGACCATGCAAAGAGCCCCCTGAGCGCAAACGCAACCCATGCGGTGCCGAAAAGGTCGAACCAGACACCCTCTGTGGGCTTTCCATTCTGCACCAAGTCCGACCTTCCATCAGATCGATCGCCGTGGAAAACAGTGCCAGTAGTTTGTGATAACTTCTCGGTAGAGGCGAGGGCAGCCGAGAGCATGTGCCAAATGCTGTTAACTGAAGTATGGCGGGTGTCGTCCTCGTTGGTATGGTACCGAGCACGGGGCTCATAAAAGGCGATGTCAAGTCCTCGTTGTCCGTAAGCACCGGCCCATATCTCGTAATCCGTTGCGCTCTTGATAACACCTCTTTCGAATGCGTTGCCGGCAACGACTGAACCAAAAGGATGGGGCCCATGCGAATACGTCTTGGCAGTCTGTAGGTCGGTTGTTCGGAAAAGAATTGCCCTGCCCCCTGCACCAGCACCCTCGAGATTGACAAACGTATGTGTAAATCGAAGCAGAGGGCTGTATCCGAATGCACGTGCGCCGAGAAGGCCGTCCTCTTCAGCGTTGTTGAACAGCAGAACAATACCGTTTCTTGGCTGGCGACCTTTGGAAGTGAAATAACTGAGCAGCTGTAGCATAGAAACGCATGCCATACCATCATCAGTAGCTCCATAGCCAGTCGAGACCGAGTCAAAATGACAGTTCACAAGAACACCACCGCTGCCGTGGAACTTTTTATAGGCGGATTCTGATTGCCACCAATCACCTTGCGGGTCATCTGTTCCATGAATGTAAACATAAAAGTTGTTGCCTTCAAAGTACTGGCCCATCCAGTTTCCCGAGTCGATGTTTGTTCCAACACCGCGGCCTGTGTTGTACGTCCAGGTCACATTGGAGATTTGGTCATCAAAAAGAGTAACGCCACGGGAACGGGACGCAATGCCTTCGTCGTTCTTCATGACATCTCGAGGTTCTTCCAGTATCGAGTCGACTCTGTCAAGCATTAACAACATAGAATCGCAATGAAGAATGCTCTAGGCCTACCTTTCATGCCAAACAATTCCACCCAAGGTCTCCGTGGAGTAACGCATGTCATTGCGATGCAAAATATCCTTGGTGCGGTTGATGAGAAAATCCCGAACCTGGTCATTCTCGTGACTGTTGTAGGGATGGTATGCACGGCTTATCTGCTGCAGGTCTAGCCATGCTTCGGTTAGGTTGAGGCCATGGTAAAGCGAGCGATCTGCAGGAGCCGGAGGGACAGTCTCGTGGACCCGGATAAGCGGGATAGCGACAGCGAGATATACGATAGTCGTAAAGAAAGTCACCGGGCCTGGCCGGAATGAAACAGGGTTGCGGCACTTCATGATGGAACACCGAGAACGAGGATTCGCCAATATATGCTAACGATGATCGCGACGACGGCCACTGAGGAAAAGCGAGGGTGTGCACGCCAGCTATGCAGGACGTAGTGATACGAGAGACGAGTATCTAGTGATTCTTATACAATCATTGTTGAAGTAATTTGAAGAAAAAAAAAAAGAATAAGATATGAACGATACAACACGTAGGTGCGGGCTAGGTGACAGAGGACAGGAAGCGATGAGAGTTGCTTGGCTCAATCAAGCCAAGAGGTCAAAAGAGGCTGGAGAGTCAAGAGATGAACGCTTCAAACCGGCTGCCTTTCAGTCTAGGCGATGGAATAAAGACGAAAGAACACCAAAGAGAATGCGTGTTACAGTCTCGCACTTTCCTCCACAAAAAGCATTAGACAAGACAGGCAATATCTTGTTCAATCCTGTTCTTTGGAAGATGAAAGTGATGGAGTTGAAGGAAGGTCGTCAGTGAGGAAACTGCGAAGCTTAGTGGTGGTTATCTCTTCGGTGGCTGACTGTGCTCCCTTGTCACATGGATGGCCCAAGCTCCCTGAAACTGGAACTGTACAGCACGTATGACGCGAGAGGGAAGCCACTGGAGATGCGGGGTCCTCACCTTACGCGTAGAGGCAGGAGTGAGTTGCATAAATCTCTGACGCATGAAGCAAGGAATAAACTACTTTTTCATACTTACCTAACTTATGTGGGATGCATATCCTGAAGTGGACGTAATCTAGGACTAGTAAATATCACGGGTTTCACGCATACTGGCACCATTTCACCAGAATACACCACAACAGCAGATCTGGATAGAATCACAAATGCGTTTTTTTTGCCTACGTAATTAGTCTGCTCTTCGTTGGTAACAATTTCTACCTGGATTAGACAGGGGCCCAAAATTCCGCATTCGTCTTCAGCTCGTTTTTCTTCGTGGCCATGCAAAGGCCAAATACATTAGTTGCAGAGGTTAGTCGTATATGAATCAAATTCGAGCAGCGGGTCTTGGCCTTCGTTTGCCCGTTCGAACTGCTATCAATTGCGTTGCTCTCCCAGTCTTTGGGGTTTAGAAAGGGGTAATCTCATACCCTTAAACTTTCCAATTTGTTAGAGGTAACGTTAGTGCGTTCATTCTACTCAAGCACCGGGAGGTGGTGGAGGTGGAGGTTGGTCGCTAGGAGGAGGCGGCGGCGCATCACCCGATGGAGGTGGTGGAGGCGCCGCTCCAGCATACTGTTGGATGAGAGCATTGATACCACCGAGGCCTGGAGGAGCTGCGGGAGGAGGGGGAGCACCACCAGGAGCTGCAAGACCAGGAGGAGCGCCCATTCCAGGAGCGACATTGTAACCGCCGTAACCAGGATATCCGGCATATCCACTCTGGGTACCCGGAGCCTGCCAGGGAGCAGCACCGCCAGCCGCGCCTGCGTAGGCTTGACCGTAGTAGCTGTCCGCTCCATGGCTATCTCCGTGACCACCGCCGTGACCACCGCCATGGCCGCCGCCGTAGCTGCCGCCATGATTATCATCATTGCGGTGACGGTCTCGGGCCCAAGGAGCAGAACCTCCACTTTCATGGTTAGAGTCCTGGTTGCGACTTCGCCAAGGAGCAGGACCTCCAGTTGGACCTCGCTGCCAGGGCTTTGCGTCCCCATTACCACCGGGACCAGCTTCGATGCGAGCAGGGGCTCCATTAGACGAGGAGCCTCCGCCGAGTTCCTGCATGAGTTGCTGTTCGACTGTTAGTACGTGTCTGAATTTGATGGGACAGAGTATTATTAAACTTACCTCCATCTCTCGGTCGACAGCATCGCCGCTACCGATCTGGCCAGCAGGACGCGTGCCAGAGTCATTGTTACGCCAACTGGCTCCGCGCTGACGGTCGGGACAATCACGAGCCATGTGGCCAGCATTACCACAGACGCGACAAATGATGCTGGCAGTAAAGTTCTGGCGCTCAGGACAGTCGTACTTGCGATGGCCGATTTTGCCACAGTTCTGGCAAGCCTGGTTCTCATCATCTCGGAGAGTACCGTTCAGCGCGGCAAGTTCACGAAGCTGGTTACGCTTGAGCTCGTTCTGACCTTCGGGAATGGATGCAGCCTAAGAAATGTAAGCAATGAATTATATATACAAAAGAGATTGGGTGGGAACTTACAGTCTCGATGACGTTGTGAATAAGCTTCTTGGCTTTGTTCACCTTTTCTTCGGTGTCGGCCATGATGAGACAATGCAGGTCTTCTTCCTGGTTGCTGGCGTGAGCGGCATCAGATCGTCCTTTGCCTTCCTTGACGGAACCCTTGCCACGAATGGCAATCTTGGCACCTGAGTCACCCTCCATTTTCTTCAGAGTGTTACCTCGAGGACCGATAAGTAAACCGACTTTAGTAAGAGAGAGCTAAGTGTTAGTGACTGATTACAATATTAGATGAACGGATGAGGACCCATTTCAATGAAGGACCAGGCCTCTCAAAAACACCTTACGGCGTGATGGTAAGTCTGATCGAACTCCAGAAAGGTAGATGGGGACAAGATATCAGTTAGGGTTAAAGGGTTAGCAATCATACTGAAGTTAATTTCCGGGTAATCGTTGACTGGCACATAGACCTTCTCCTGTGTCTTAGTAGGTCTCCTGTAGTCCTGAGGTGGGTGATAGTTGGGAATGGTCTTCATGGCCTTTTCGATGAGCTTGTGTCGTTCGTCTTCGAGGCGCTTGCGGTATCGGTATTCTCGAGTATTGATACGGCGACCATGGTTGTCGTACTGTGGGGGAGGAGAAGGCGAGCTGAACAAGAGTTAGTAAAATGAGCAAAGGGATGGTGCAGAGAACTTACCGGTCGCCATCGGCGGGGACAACATCGTCGATTCGCAACTTCTGGCTAATTTCCTCGATTCGAAGATGAAGAGTGTATGCCTCAAGCTGCTCGCTGGTCATGTTGGACAAAATAGCAGTGGGCAGACCCATCAAACCAGCAGCCTTGTTCTCAGATGCATCACCCCAACGGTTTCGCTTCTTTCTTCGTCGAGGTCCGTCGGCTTCGCCTCGTGGTTCGGGATCGCGACCACGCTTTAGATCACGGTCGCCACCATCCTCCTCCTCAGGTTCGCCTGGAAAGCGACGCGCCTTGCCAAGGGGAACATTGTTCGAACCCGTAACTCCCTGACTTCTCCAAGACATGTTGCCTGGACTTTTCGAGTTGCTTTAGTTAGGGTTAGTTGAAAGAATGAAGCCAAATGGCCGATCAAGAAAGAAATGAGTCTGATACGGCTTTGATGGTCTAAGGAGAGTTTCCGATGGCTTAGCAATATTGGATGTTATGGGAGCCTTCGGATATCGGCTAAACGATAGTCCGCTATCTAATCAGTCTACCGCATGGCACGTACGTTGACACACGATGTTCCTCCTGTCGGCAAGGTATTGACTTTTACTTTTATCCATATTCTTTCCATTAGATCTTTCAACGGATTGCTATATTCTTATTTCTAACGTTATACGATAGTGTCTATATTATCTAAGCTCACTAGAATTTTGGAGATGGCCGATGGTGGAGTATTTGTTCGTATTTTGAACCTGGAATCATGGCCTATGTCCGATATCTGAAACCGATTTTTTGCCAATCCGTCACATCTTGTTCATCTGAACCATCCAAATCATCCTGTGTGCTGTCTTCATTCGGACTTGCCTCGTGATACGGACTGCTTTGAGGTCTTGAAGCGCTGGTAGTTGGTTCATTTCTGGCTTGCTGTTGATTCAGGCGCTGCAGGTAGATTCTCAAACTGATAGCGCATACTATAGCCAAGCTGTAACAGGCAGTGATAGCTTGAAATGCTGTCTCGTATGTTGGATCCTCAGACTTGCGAAAAAATTGAGGCCCGATCATGTTGCCAGCACAATAAGCCATAAATAGCAATGCTGTGATGGTCATCTTCTTGGTAACGCCGCGAAAATTGGACTGCACAAGAGACATGTTCAAAGGCATCGCAGCCGAACCACTCGACAATAGGAAGTAGGCAAAAAGATGTAGATCTTGTGGCACCTCGGTCCTTCTGTAGATGATGGCACTTCCTACGATACAGGGCAAAATGACAATGACGATTAGGAAGCAGTTCGTGGTGCGAAATCGTCCAGCCAAACGACCGCTGCCCATAATTATGGCTGCTGAGAACAAAGAATAAGGGATGTTGATGAGTGTCGACTCTAGTTTTGTGAAGCCGAAAGATTCGATGACGAGGTTGGCGAAATGCTGTGCGCCGCCGTTGGGTATCTGGGTCAAAAGCTCGATGCTGACAATTAGCCAGGTCTTGGGGTCAACGAAACACTCCAACATCTGATCCCTCTTCCATTTCCGGTTCCCAGTCGATCCTGTCCCGGCTTTGGTCGTTCTTCTGATAGCAACCTGCCGTTCTTTTGCGGAAAGAAACCTTGCTGTCGAGATATTATCTGGAATGAGGTAGAGCATAGGTATTGACCAGAGAAATGTCAAGGTTCCCAGAAAAACATACATCCATCTCCAGGGATGCATGGCTGTGCTCTCAATATGCCCTAAAGAATACGCGAGTAGACTGGCGAGCAGCCCGCCGACCGAATTCCCGGAGAACCAGATCCCTACTCGTGTAGGCATCTCATCCCGTGTATACCATGTCGATGTCAAGAACATGAAGCCCGGCGTTATCGATGCTTCTGCAACGCCAAGTAGAAAACGGACTGTTGCAAGACCAGTGAAATCATTACAAACCGCAGTCAACCCAACGGCAAGGCCCCAGAAGAGAGTGTTGCCGGCCAGATACTTGCCAGTAGGAAGGCGAGATATCAGGACCGTGGCAGGATAGGTCCACATGAGATATCCCACGTAGAATATGCTACCCAACCAACTATACTGTTGCCCTTTTAGATGCTGTGAGTATTAATGGGTTGTTGCTAGACGAGGATAACTCAAAGACTCACGGTATCCTCCGGTAGGCCAAATATCGCAGCACTTGATAATATGACTTTGTCCATAAAATTCAACATGTATGTAACAAACATGAGAGGGATTAAGGTTCTATCGATTTTTCGGAGTACATGATAAGCAATGTCGCCGTTGACGGCATGTTCCGACTGGTCGAGAGGTGCTGACTGGTAGGATATGTGGTCATGATGTTGAAGCAGCGGTGCTCTGGAGCTAGGGATGAGCTCTGGTGACGAGGCATCGTTGGCCAATGCACGACTATCGCGTTGAATATGGGGTGTACGTGGGTTCATTGCGATTAACACGATGCATATGCAGCAAATGACTATACCTCAATCAGGCGCTGGTATATCGGAATCATGGCACGAATAATGCGGCAGACATTCTGGGAAACTCCAAGAATACTTTCGGGATTGTGATAGTAGAGTTAAGATGCTAATAAGTTAATGTAGTTTGAATAAATTAAAGTATCGCGACAGACCATGTGCCAACAGTGCGGAAATCCTCTGGACACTGTACTGAGGCTACCAAGTGCGGGCTTCAAGGGTCAAGATCTCCAACAATGATCAGACAACGTTTCAACAAAACTGGAACATTTTTTTGTTACTTGTTTTTAAGAAGCCTGCCGCTATTTTCTTTATTTATGTGTCGACTTGTTCGCAGCAATACTCTTTCTTTCCTTACCTGAGTAGGCCAGGCAGCAAGGGCTCTGAAATGCCTACAGCAGTGCCTCGCACACAGCCTCACTGATGACTGGCCGTACAAATATATCTTCGAGTACTGCACTCATGAGGTTATCTCAACATAGATTAGACGCAAAATCCCAGGCTCACCGTTCACGATGCGTTTATTGAGCGTGACCACATTCGAGCTTAATAGCTTTGATGGCGTGGAAAATGACATCCCCCCCTATGCCATTCTATCACATACCTGGGGAGATGGCGAAGTCAGCTTTCAGGACATGCAGAAGCAGTTCATCGCAAGCACCGTGCATAAACCCTCATTTAACAAAATTCGCCAGAGTTGTCTGCAGGCTCATCGAGATGGTCTAAAATATGTCTGGATCGACACTTGCTGCATCGATAAAACAAGCAGTGCTGAGCTGTCTGAGGCTATTAATTCCATGTTCAAGTGGTACCAACAATCTGCCGTCTGCTACGCCTTCTTGAGCGACTTCGACTCCGGTTTATCGCCAAGTCATAGAATCACAGAGGAGCCATTCATCGCCGACGATGACACGTCCTTCTTCTCAAGCCGTTGGTTCACCCGGGGATGGACGCTGCAAGAATTCATTGCTCCGAGCAATGTCGTATTCTTCGACTGCAACTGGGTCCTATTCGGCAGCCGGGATGGCAGCCTCTTATCGCGCCTTTGTCGGAGGACTGGTATCTGGCCTCAGCTCTTTAAAGACGATCGGAGATGCTCCTGTCCTCCCTCTTGCCCTTCCCCGCCAGTACGTGACGGCATCTGCAGCGTTTGCGGAGAAGTGGACTCCCTGCCACAGACGTTGGACTCTTTTGCGGTTTCAGTCAAGATGAGTTGGGCATCTACTAGGATCACCACACGAAAGGAAGATGCAGCTTACAGTCTCCTCGGACTCTTCAACATCAACATGCCAATGCTCTATGGAGAAGGTGAAAAAGCCTTTTTGCGGCTTCAAGAAGCTATCGTTAGGCAGTCAAAAGACCAGTCTATTCTCCTATGGCGTGCATCCCCTGACGACATCCCCCGTGGACACGCCCTCGGCTGCCTAGCCCCGTCATCAACTTATTTCAAAGACCCTGTTCGCATAATCGGACGCCGTGTGTTTAGTAACGTTGAAAAGCGGTACGAGGCAGACTTTCTAGGAAACATGGCCCCGATGGATATCACCGATACTGCCATACGCACTAAAATTTGGATGTGTCCTTGCTCAGCAAAAGGAGGTGACCTGGAGACGAACTCTTTTATTGGGGCAATATGGTTGGGTATCCTCAATCTGGCGTACGACGATGATTATCTGTGCCGCCCAGCAATAATTCTCGAATACGTTGGCACTTTAAACTTATACCGACGTGTCTATAACTCATATGTTGTTTCTGTTAACCCGCGTCAGCGCCACCACACAATTCAGATGTCACTTGATCATATTAGAAGCCCAGGGCCCAATGGACGGCCATATATACGAAACCTGATCAGCATCGACATATCACTTGAAAAAGCGTCGCAGGAGGACATAGGAATACTTTTGCAACAGAGCCCCATTAACGCAGTAAGCAGGCTTCCATCCAACGAAGGGCCTGCAACCGGACCCGTTTACTTGGTTGTCACATCAGATAGAATGGATTGTATAGCTGGCAGTGGTGGAAGCCTCCCTACACTGAGCACATACACGGCACGAGCAACCCAGATGTCCTCGCCCTGGGTATTTGAACAATGTGATCACGTCACAGCTGAACGTTACATAGGCGGGATTCATTTTCTAACCCTGAGAATGGATTTTGGTCCGTATGACGTGACAGAAATGGCCCAGATTGTGGTCTTTTGGGGTATGCATAGAGACTTTCATGAAGATGGGGCACAATCAGAATCTCTAAGACCGTGGTGTCGTGTTTTTGATATGCATGCTTTTATGAACTCAACAAGAACTTCAGATAAGGACTTGCAGCCGTCGCAACTTTATCAGGGAGTTGATGCCCTCCCCCCTGGTGAGATCTCGCGAAGGATTGTTGGTCAACGCTATAGGCTTGCTGTGGGTGTCTCTGAAAACTCTCGGGTTCGGTCCGCGGATAAGTTACGAAGCTTGTTCCCCAGCTCATGCGATGCTAAATGGGAAATGGATAGCATTCCTGACTTGGTCGAGAATCGACATTTCAGAGTTGGACTATCGGCTTGTGTTAGTCGCACAGAAGGACTAGGCCGAACGTTGTTTGAGCTACAATTGGCTTTAAGCAGATACCAGACCAGTCACTAAGGAGAAGACAATAACGGCGACTACAATAAGGATGAGTCAATTTACGGCTGTGCTCTATCTGTTGTATTGAAGGTCTTTTTTGGAATCCAAAACAGCCCTTCTCTTGACACCCCTTCCTGACAGCGATGGACGGTTATGACACGACTCAAATCAGTCAAGGAGCGAGAACGACTGCGCTTCCAAAAGCAGTATGCGCAACGGCAGCATCGGCGCATTTGTCCCACTCTTCCAACGAGAAGATTGAGACGATTTCATACCCGTTGTCCTTGCCGATCTTCAGCTTTCCATTCTCAAGCAAGCGAACCAACTGCCGGATATCATTGCGCTCATACATGAAGCACCCCTTGATTGTTAGCTGGTGATACAGAACAACCGGCCAAGGTACGGGGATGTTTGCATCACCACGGGCTCCCATAAGAGATATGCGACCGCCAGTCTTGAGAGATGACATACAGGCAGTCACACCGCTGGAGTTGGTGGATGCTGGGGGAGACAAGTCAAGAAGAGCGCCAGGTGCATGTTTTCCAGACGCTGCAGCAATAGCAGCCGTATCCTTGGCAAGGTCACTAGTGAGCTGAACAGTTCGAATAGGTGGGAAGGACTTGGTAAGCTTTTCAAGACCAGTTGAAGAACGAGAGACAGCAATGACATTTGCACCCATTGCTAGTGCGACAGCAACTGCCGAGCCAGAGAAAAGGCCTGTGGCAGGGCAAATGATGACGGTTTCCCCGGGCTGGAGATTGATGCTTCTCAGTCCTCCATACGAAACGGCATGTGGGATAAGATGGAGCAAGTCTGGGATTGAATATCCAAGACCTCCATCAGCCACTGGCGAGCAAAGTATCTCTTCATCGAGGGGGTACGCATTTTCCAGAGGTGCCCTCATATACTCGGCATAAGATGCGTCCCGCCAGCCGTCTTTGTGCAGCTTTTTGCTTGCCTCGGTGTTCCCGTCATGTAGGCCCCGCAAGATGCTCACGTCGGGGTTGTCTCTCGCCTTGACAAAGACGTCCACAAATACAAGCTGACCAACTTGGAGGGAGACGGCGTCTGGACCAACAGCAACAATCCGACCAATACAGTCAGCCCCTGGAACGAGTGGACGTGGCTGAGTGAAAGGGTGAGCTCCGGGGGATCCGCGGAGGAGATGGACGAAGTGAGGATCAGCCAAGTTGGCAAGAACACGGATAGTGACGGAGCCAGGGGTAGGTAAAGGGAAAGGAAGATCGTGGGTTAGGGTGAGGGAACTGTCCTCTTGAAGGACGAGACCTTTCATGGTGGAAGGAAGAGACATGGTGATCTTTATTGTTTATTGAAGATAGAGCGATGTACTGTTGAATTGTGTGTTGGAGATGTCATGTTGTATTGAATTTGATATGGACATGCTGAGTTTATATAGATATCTTCGCCACGCATCATTCACAGAAACCTGTGTCTTGAGATACTGATCGAACCGTAATGTCCGGACCCGAGCCACCCTACGACATCCTTTTCCCACCTCATTATCATTCTCAGATGAGTAAAGTCCCGACTTGTTGGTCGAGAAGGTTGAAGCAATACGAAATAAGGTAAGGGGAATTGAGGATCGCCCGGGAGGTTGCGATGAATACGAAACGAGGTTAGAAGATATGTAAGGAACAGGATAATGTGGGACGACAGGGTTGCATTTGGGGGATGGGTTAAATGGAATTAGGTGAATCAGACCATCACGGAGAATATGTTAAATCCGAAGGTGTTGCGCTGCGGATAGAGGTGATGACTTCCAACAAAAGGTTCAATCTTCGAGGTGGAAATAACTATAAATGCTGACTCACGTCTTAGTTTTCCTTCTTTTGATTGAGTTGATGAAATGCTTATGTGAAGGAACCTATGAGCACATCGGAGAGGAGAGCTGAAGAGGAAAAAGATAGAGTTGGGGCCAATGCATAATAGGGCTGAAGTGAAGGGGCACTAGGGGATGGTTGATAAGACGTCAAAGACTGATCGTGATTCTTCATTTTCGGCACCAATTTTCCATTATCATGACAAGTCATGTTGATACTTTGCTTCCAACGGATCATCGATTTCGAAGCGCATTGGCTGTAAGTGAGTTCATCTCACGTTCTAGCAAAGGTAGAGATCATCAACACTGCGCCTACATGATGTACTGCTCCAGCAATCCCTGGGGGCCCGTGTTGCGCTATGCTGTCATTAGTTCAGTACTCCTGGCGCCATTGGACGGGGGGTTCAAGGGTGTAGTCGCTAAGACGTGGCGAATCAAGTTGCTCAGTGGCAGTGTTATGGAAGCCTTCAGTGAAGCCACCATTTGCACCAGCGAAAGAAGGTGATCGTCCGGATCCTGCCAAGCCCGTAAACACATTCGCTGAGTGGTTGCCAAAAATAGGTGATGATTGCTAGTTAACGTTAGCTTCTCTTTGCTTCTCCCATTGCACATTGCACCTTCCATTCAGGTGGGTTGCAGCTCGCGAACGGGTTCAACTTGGGTTTGGTCTGGTCATGTGCATGTGATTTATTCTATTTGCTCGGCTTTCCAATTCACAATCTTCGACTTGGCAAAATCATTCATTTTCCCTTCCTCACGCACTGCTAGTTGCCATTATTTCTAGAACTGCTGTTTCTTCCCTGTTCCTGTCGCAAATACAAGGCTTATCCGTTGTTTCAAACTCTCGAACTCACGAGCGGCACCCTAACATCTGAGCAACCCCTCCGCAGCTGATTCCATCCGTTCGCGCACCGACCACGGTGATGCGCTCAATCCCAGCAACCTCGAATCTTCGCCTTAGAGAATCCCTGTCGTCATAGTCTTCACGATGGGTTGGTTCACAAAGAACAAAGTGAAGAAGAATCACAATACTTCTAAACCCCAAAAAACTACGAAACAGACTGTATCCGACCCGCAAAACGTCTACAGTCCCCCTCGCCCATCGCCTCCGATTTATACTTCATCTCCACCTCCAACCCAAACGTTTCAACCTCCTGTCCGTCCCGGCACCACGGCTCCCAGGCCTTGTCCATCACAGCCACAGTTACAACCTCCTCCAGCATTGCCCTACAACAATTATCATGCAAGCCAGTCGCAGCCTTACTTTCACTCTACAAACCATCTCCCTCCTCAACCTCCATCTTGGAATTCGGCTCCGAATCACTCTTGCGTCAATGTAAATCAACACTTCTACTTGGGCAGTCCACCCATACAGCAGTCACAACATCCAAGCAATACAGTCTACCATTCGTCTCTGGCTAAAATTACTGGCTCCATGGTTAATCTAACAAAGGAGGTCATTCCAAAAGCGAGCATTGCCCAACTCTACGATGAAAGTGTATCTGCTTGGCATGGCTGTAGTTCACAAGCTTCTCAGCTTGTAGATACAACCAACACACTCTACGATCAAGTCTACGGCAGCTTTAATGATGTTATGACACTCATTGACCTCGAGAAGCTTTGTGGAAATGAAACCCGTCTCTTCAACTACCGACCTAGCCAGCCTCAACATCCACCTCCTGCGGTTGCTGCCCCGTTACCCAAAGGCTATAATGAGAGCGTCGACAGGCGAAAACCGAGAAAGTCACACAAAGAAAAGAAGGCCCATCAGTGCCCTGTTGCATCGTCTGTTGTATCTGGATACTACTTTTCTAAAGTTGAACTATACGCCAATTCCAAGTTGCCCATGGATCTTCCATCACTCGCGCTGTGCGTTCATTCCCTCGACTCGTAGAAACATTTTTATGCTAACCAGTGTCTAGCTACATGCCTACATGGCCACTTCTCTGTCTAGCCGCCCAATATTCTCAGCGTGTTTACGATAAACCTACCGGCCGTGAGCATGACGCCCTGATCTCCTCTGACTGGCGCACAGGCACTAAAGCCATGTGCATCAAATCCGTTCCAATGGATCATATGAATACCATCGTTTTTGCTATTCGAGGAACTGCAAGCTTCATGGACTGGGCTGTCAATCTCAATGCCACTCCTGTTAGCCCTGCCAACTTTCTCGACGACCCGGGCAACCACTGTCACAGCGGCTTCCTGTCAGTTGCCAAGAAAATGATCAAACCTGTGGCAGCACGTCTACGTCAGCTCTTGCAGGAGGACCCATCTCGCTCAAGTTATAGTCTTATGGTTACGGGCCATTCTGCAGGCGGTGCCGTGGCAGCTCTTCTTTATTCTCACATGATAGCGGTCACAAAGGAGGCCAGGAGCGAATTGAATACCCTGACCAGCTTCTTCAAGAGAATTCACTGCGTTACATTCGGGACACCTCCCGTCAGTCTCCTGCCACTTACCAAACCCGATCGTCCAGAACTACGAAAGAGCCTATTCCTAAGCTTTGTCAATGAAGGAGATCCTGTGGCTCGTGCCGACAAGTCATACGTCAAAAGTCTCCTCGAGCTTCTCGCCGCTCCGTCTCCGTCTCCGCAAAAAGGATCGAGTGGTCACAAAAACTCCTCATCCGATTTAAGACCTTCTCGCTCTGCATCGTGGTACCGAGGTCCTAAGTGGAAAGTACCCCCGTGCACACTCAGCAACGCCGGCAGGATCGTTGTCCTGCGCTCCGGAGACCCCAAAGCCATACCCAAGGACTGCAAGACGGTTAGGGAGAGGCTCGCAGAGGGTGTTATCGCGGTGACCTGTGCGGATGAACAGTTGAGAGGTGTCATCTGGGGCGATCCCGTCAGCCATCTCATGAGCTTGTATGCTGGACGGATTGAAGTGTTGGCCATTGGCTCCGTCACGGGTAAGAGGGGATGATCCAGAGGCACTATCAGACGTGTCTGTTTTTGCTGTTTGTTGTTCGGAAGCCTTGAGTTGAGCCTCTTGCTGGCAAAAGGCCTCGAGTTCATTTGTGTATATTTGTGTGTTATAAGGATGTTGGCGTTGGATATACGGATGCAAGATACCACCAGTTACTATATATGTTATGATATTCATGAACCATGGAGCATGGACTTCAAACCGTCAAGACATAGTAGTACTAACTTGAATAATTCACATTCAGCTAATCTAGGTATACTAAGCACGATATGCCAAAGACAAAATGCATGTTGCATCCTAACCGAACAATAAAAAAGTAATCCTTTTTTTGTTGCTTTCTTTACTCTTGAGATCCGTTTGATCCATTTCCCCTTCCATGATATATCATTCAGTTCCTCCAGTTGGCTCCCATTGCTAACAAGACTCTTTCAACACAAAAAAAAAAAAAAAAACAATACCCAGTCCCGATTCCATGCGTCGAAAGAAGAAGGGGGTAATCTCTGAAACACCAATAAACGCCCACATGATCAAGCCATTCAATCAAGAGAATTCTCTTCAAGTGAAAGGTTTCCAAAGAGGCTGAAGAGGGGAGAAAGAAAAAGAATAAGAAGTTATGTGTACGTTACATAAGGTTTTAGACAAAGGGGATAATGATGAAAAGGACGGTATTAATGTAAGCCCTTCGCAGAAGGGCGATGGTATATAGATAGATGCCTCGGGTTGAATCAATCATCGTAATGACCCAAAGTCCATTTCATTTGGCATCGGACTCATGCCCGTCATGGAAGCTTGGTTCTGCATATGGAAACTGCCTTGCCGCTGTGGGGGCTGCCGCATGTTGTACATGTTGTTTATTGAATGTTGTGGCAAGGCTGACGAGTTGATGGCTTGATTGTGCATGTTCTGTGGCATATTCATCTGGTTCTGTCCCGGTCCCAAGTGCGGCTGTGGGTTTGATACACAGCCCATTGAAGTGGGTGCAGGTCCGTTTCCTAGTGGACTCATGACCATCTCGGACATGGGAGTACAGTTGTTGAAGCCGCTCATGTTCTGGGGGTAATCCACGGTCGGTGACATGACTCCCGGTGAGCTGCCAAAGGAATTGTTCAGCTCATTGTTCTGTGGCGCCATCGGAGGAGTGCCATTTGACGCATTAGAATGCGGCACTGAGTCATGTGGACTTCCGCTCATCTCAACAGGATACTTCTTGTCATAATCTTCCATGGGGAACTTCTGTCCGTAATCGGGCTCCATCGACATCTGCATCTGAGGAGGGGGTTGAGCCATGCCAGCATTGCCAAAGCCATCGAAGATATCGATGTTGGCCATGTTGGCATTCTCAGGGGGGTTCTGCAACATGGGGTTGGCGAGACGAGGCAGGATCTCCGTCACCTTGGCCAGGAGAAGAGGTAAGAAACGGTAGTCGCTGTTTCGGGCCATGGCGATGATGCTGAGAAGCTGGCTGAGGTGCTCACGAGGACCTGCAGTGAATGGGTCGCGAGAGGGCGGCTGGATGGCAAGGAACTCGATCATGGCATTGGATGTTTCGAGCAATTTTTCAATCTGTCTCAGTGTTAGTCAATAGCTTAATTAGAAATAACATTTATGCTTACCAAGCCTGAGCCTAGCAGCTCCATGCCTTGGTTGGGGAACTGAGAGGCCATGGTCATGATGAGTTCTCGTGACATGTTAACAGGGTACTGGAAGGACATGGACTCGTCATTGTTTCCACCAAGCTGCCAGACCATACTCTTCAACCACTGGTGGTTGATTCGAAGGTCAGTCAGATTAGCATCCTGACATAAGTACGACTGAACCATATCACCAAGCTGCTTCTGCAGGCCTGTGATGTGAGGACCAACGAGCTGATTTCGGGTCTGGTTCCAGGCGACTATGAAAGCATTGTCGAACGGTCGGTAGAGGTTGACCAGCATGATGAAGCTGTTGAGCTGATGGGCCTGAGGATCCGATGGGTCGTCTCCCATAGTTGGGGGGTGAAGAGTCGCTTGGAGGGTAAGAGGTCGATGACGCTGAACGGCATAGGCACGCTCCATAATGAGGAACAGCCAGAACAAGCGCCTTGAGCGAGCTGCTTCAGGAGGGTCCATTGACTTGTAGTAGTCCTCCTTGTGCATATTGGCCATTTGGATCATGGTAGTGGCCTCACGCAGGTAATACCACGCCTTCTCGTGCAATTCAATACCGCGGTTGCAGCCGAAGATGAAGAAGTTGGTGGCGAGCACATTGTGGTTGATGGAATCGGTGTATTCATAACCTTTTCGAACGCGTAGGCATTCCTCCAGGAGAAGCTGACTGGACACCAGGTTGGCGCCAGGGTTCATGTCGAGATTGTACGGGTCGTTGGCGGGCATAGTCATGCCTGGCTGCAGCATAACAAAAGCACACAGTGCAGTAATAAGGCAGTAGGCATCACGGTTCTGTTCGACGAACATCATCTGATTCTCTACCTGCCTTCGGTCGAGGATGGGTGCTTGGGCGTATAGGTTGTCGAAATAGAAGTTGACACAGTCCTTGATCAGGTCGCCCGAGAGAAGTCCGGGAGTTGGGTTAAGGCCTGTGTTGGAGGTAGGACAAGCAATGCCATTGATTCGGTTCTGGACCTTGGCAGAAAGACTAGTCTGTCGTTGAGTTTCTCGTAGTTCACTGATAACCTTGGCTCGGGAGCCCTTGGGGCCCTTCTTCTGAGGAATAGCATTGTATGTGCACGATAGCTGGGCAGCTGAACAGTTGCGACACGGGTTGATGCCATCGCACTTGACCTTGCGACGATGGCAGGCATCGCAGGCCCTCTTGACGGCCTGTGTCATGGTGAAGAGCGTTGAGTCGAGTCGAAGAGAAAAATACGAATGAGAACTCGAGTTGTGGTTTGAGTTCTGCAGAAGGGGGAATCGCGTGGAGATAACTTCGGCGAAATCCAACGAGTCGAAACCGGCTAGGACAACAAGTATCCCTGAAGGCCAGAAGTTGAGACGAATTTGTTTTGATTTGATATGATATCGCGGGGAGAATCGAGGTTACGGCGTCGAACCAAAGTCTGGGGAAGTTTGCGGGGAGGCGTGATGGAAAGTCGCTGATTCTCGAGTATTTCGGCACAATTTACGGTCGGATGGGCGGGGGATGTGAGGGCTTGTTGCAGGAGTGCAGGCGTTATTCGGCCCTTTCGCCTTGAACCATAGTGCGGGGGTCCTCAGGGCTGGGAAATGAGGTGGACGACGTCTGCAGAGACGGAGGTGATGGCAGAAGACGTCGTCGAGTCGTCGAGATTATTGATGTTGTGTTGAGAGTATGTTAATGGCGAGTGTGGAAGAGGCTCGCAAAGGTCGGAGAATAATGTATGGAGTAAAAAAGAAAGAAAGGAAAGAAGTGGATGTTGGTAAGGTCAGAATGAGGTGAGCGGAGTTGAAAGAAGGAGATTTCGAGGCAAAGGACCATGGGATGGGATGGGCTATGGAGTTAGGAGGAAGAGAGCCGGGGGTGGGAACCACAGAAGCCGAAAGGACCCAGTTAGGTGGAAGGAAAGCGATGCCTTGGTAGCTGATGTTGGACATGAGAGGAAAGTATTTTTCTGCGCGCAGAGGCTTGCCAGTATACTCGGATGCCGCGTACTGCTCACGTCGTACCACTCTGAATGAACGAACACAATGGCCAAGTAAGGCGCCAGCAGCCGGGGAACAGAACCTAAAGAGGAAAGGTGCCAGCGAGATATGAACTACTATTGGATAGATGAGTGCCAGGGGGGCGCC